>JAKSZP010014751.1:0-109442 GCA_022478985.1 Massospora cicadina
CCTAAGAAAGTCATGAGAAGATTGGTTCAGCACATCATCCAACTCCAATATGAGGCTATGACCAATTTAGCTAAAACGGTGACTAAAGAAGGGCAGGCTGCCAATGAGCTCTGAACCCCCAACCTACATTCCAAGTGTCTGAAATGGTCTTATACTACCATAACCACATCACTCCTAGAAGCGGCAAGCTGGGATCAATTTGGAAGGGTCCTTTCACCATCACCTACAAGAGAGCTAATGAGTACTCTATAAAGTCCTTGGCTACAGTAATTACCATCAATTGGGTACATGACCGCTTACTATGGCCCTATTCTCCCCCCAACATTCTTGAAGGGGGTGATGTCATACATTTTCCTTCCTGGCTTCAAGATAAAAATGTTTTTGGTCAAAATCAGTTGAAAAAGGGAAGTGTTAGACATTTACAAGTCAGTGATGATAATAAAAGCAATTTAATTAATAATAACAATTTTATTGACCAAAAGACCCTGATCAATTCTTAGTGGAACCCCACAAATCAGGGTAACACTTTTACAAATTCTAAATGGGCAAATGGCAAAAAGTTAGGACATTGAATTGCCCTGACCATTTAGGGGAGCCTGGGGAGTCCATCAGAGGTTTCTCCCTAGGTCACATCTAATTTGAAGCTGACACCTAAGTGGGGACCACCCCTTTTATAGGCTTGGCGGGGGTCCCCCAAGATGCAATAATTTTCTCAAAAGGGGATTAGCTAGAAATATATTAAAATGTTACCCCATAGGTATATCTTGCATAGATCTAACTCCCTTTCCATTGTTCAGCCAAAATGAATCGAAATTTTAAGATTCAATAGGTTGAATTTACATATTTTCTAATTTAGATCATACTAAGCTATTCCAAATGTACCATTGAATTCCCTTCAACCCTCAATATAGTTTAAATACTGAGAGGTACAATATCAAGAGGGTTTTTCATGTCAACACTAATAAAAACCTTATAAAATTAACTTTTTTTGTTATTTTATTTAACTGAGGTAAGCCAACCAGGGGATGGACATTACCGAATATATGTAAAACTAAGGAAATAACTGACTAATATGAAAACGGGCACCCCAGGGTACACAAGTTACCCCTGTTGCCAGCGGGACTGCCAGGTATGGGGGGTTGGTGCGCTGCTCCAAGGGGGTTTCCCCTGCTATGGAGCAGGTGTAAAGGAAAGGGTCTGTGTGGAGGAACCAGAGTGGGAACCATGATTCTATAAGCGCTTTTTGCCTTGGTCTCATATATCCATAGAGCCAGGCTTGGAAGTGCTCCAGTAAGTGGACATGGAATCTGTTAATAACCCCATGAATGGTTGGGACCGTGTACTTGAACGCATCTAAGGCAATTGTGTGGATTGTCCACATTGCAATGGGTATTATTAGGGAGAAGAGGGTAGATGGGATTGGTGACTTAATCTGGAGCGCGAAGATGCTCTTTATTATTGAGAATTCCTGTTCGTTTTGGATCTTAAGCAGGCGTGCGACTTCCTGCCATATAGCTTTGGTTGGGGGGCATGTTTCTAGGCGGTGATGTAGGGATCCCTCCCCTCTACATACTGCACATGTTTCGTGGAGGGAGTTGGAGCGGTCCGCCATCCTATAGGTCCTTCTCAGACAGCGCCAGGCGTTTGCTCTTATCCTCAGCTGTAGGAATGGGTGGTGGGTCATTCTCCACACTGTCTTCTGTGTGGTTAAGTCATAGGGGATGTCCAACATATCTAGGTATTCTATCCTAGCTATGTTTGGGGTTGTTGCGAGTATATCTTTCTGGGGGTGTTTTGCTGGGTTTCTTAATTTGAATTGGGGGCTGGGTTGTCCCCTTCCCTGTATAGTACCCATGTTCTCTATGGTCCATCCCATATGGCGGATAGTTCAGAAGATATATGTGAAATGAGGGGAGGTTCCATGCGGACCCGTTGCAGTAGGGTGTTTGGAAAGGTATGAAAGTAGTCTGGGTGGGCTATGTGGGTTGGTTAATTTGAGCGCCTGTGCAAAGTTAGTCCTTGCTGCTCTGGACCAATGTTGTTGCGGGAGGTCTGGAGCAAGGACTTCCTTTATCCAGGTACCTAGGATGTGATTGACGTGGCTCTCAAAATCTATTGTTCTTATGCCTCCACTTGAGCGTGGGCCAAATAGTGTTTCCATTTGTATAGGAGGGTGAGAGCTGGGCCACAGCCAGCCCTGGATAAGCGCGCATATTGAAGTTATAAAGGTAGGTGAGAAGGCAATCTCGTGGGCCAGGTACCATAGTATTGGGGTGGTGAGCGAGTTAGCAACTGTAACTCGCCCTGTTAATCCTGAGGTTCTTCCCTTAAGGGAGGCAACGCGTTTGGATACCCGTTGTAACAGGTTATTTTCCATTGTCTCATTAGCATATCTCCCTGATTCTAGCCAAATTCCAAGGTGTCAGACAGGAGTGGTGGTGGGAGGTGTTGCAAAGAGTAAAATGATTTGGTTTTTCTTCATGTGTTGGTATAAGGTTCTGATGTTGTGGCCCAGTTGTTTGTGTATTTGCCTAAGAGGATGATTTCTATCTTTCTTTTGTTGAGCGATGCATTGCTCACCTTGGAGTATTCCTCTAGAGTGCGTTCCAGCTGTTGGGCATCTTCATTGTTTGCTATACCTGCTACGCAGTCATCCGCAAAGGCCAATATCTTGACTTTTGGTTGTCCTTGTGCAGTTATGCCCATAAGGCGTGAATCAGTTACGCGGAGGAGTGGGTCAAAACTAAAATTATACAGCAGTGGGCTGAGGGGGTCCCCTTTTTTGAGCCCTCTGCGTGGTTTAATCTTGTTAGTTAGGAATCCAGGGCCGCATACAGCCATGGTTGCAGATTCTGTTAGGAGCATCGCCCATTTTACGAATCTTGGGGGAGTTTGAAGGCATGTAGACATTCTTTTAGGTATGGCCAGCTAACCCGGTCATACGCCTTTTCCTGATCCAAGAAGACCAGGGCACCAGTTTCTTTGGATTGGGAAATTTTTGCAACAGGGTGTTTGTTGTTCCAGATTGAACGCCCTGGTATAAACCCAAACTGGTTGGGTGATAGGACGTCAGATGCAATTGCGCCTAATCTAGCTGCTAAAATTTTTGTCATAATTTTTGTGTCAGTGTTGGAGAGTGCAATTGGGCGCCAGTTGGCCAGGTCCAACTTGTCACCCTGTTTATACAAGGTTATAACGTAGGATTCATGGCCTCCTGGTAGTAGGCGTGATTCCAACAAGCACTGGTTCATAGACGCCAATAGGAGGGGGCGATTTGTTGAAAATATTTTTTGTAAAATTCGTATGGTATCCCATCAGGACCCAGGAATTTCCTACATGGTGCACCGCGAATTGTCTCCCAAAGCTCCTCCCATGTAATTAGGGATAGTATGTTGTAATTTGGTGGTGTACTTTGTATCTCAGCAGTTTGTATAAATTCTTTAATTTTTTGTGAATCTGTTGGCATTTTGCAATATAATTCAGTGTAATAACGGTGTACTTCCGCCTTGACCTCCTCAGGGTCAGTTGCCATGGTGCCGTTGGTCTTGTGGACCTGTGTGCACATGGGCTGGTTTCTGCGGGAGTGGAATTGGCAGAAAAAGTATGTCAAACAGGTTTCGCCTTCCTTTATGAACTTACCTTTGTTTGATACTTTGATTCTGTGTTGGTGTTCAAAGATGAGATTGTTAAGTTGGGAAGATATTTCTGCCCATTTGCGTCCCCAGTTGGGGCTATAGCCAGATCTCAGAGTATTTATCTCCAGGTGGTCTAGTTCCGCCAAGGTACGCTTGATTGTGGCTGTGTCCGCGGTGTACTTACATGATACAATATATTGGGTTTCGTTGATTAAATCCTTTTTGAAATTTTCCCATGTTCTGATGGGATCTGAAGTGAATGGGGCTGTGAATTCTGGGTTCATAGCCTCATTTTTGACCCAGTTGGATATCTTGGATAATTTTATATTTTCTGGGTGAAGCTTTCTCCAAGGCGACACCTGTGTGTGGGATTGGGTTGGCACTAACTGCACCATAACCAATCGGTGGTCAAAAAAATTGATCTTTTTTGTTGCAAATTTGGAGATTCTTGAGCGGTGGGATTGCAGGATGAGGATGTGGCAATGCAACTTATTGATATGAGCGCTCCCTCACGTATGTTGGGCTGCATCATGTGGGGAAGGAGTGATGAACTGGGGGGAGAGCATCCTGTAGACCAAGAGATGCCTTCATTGTGCGGAATTCAATGTGTCCAGGTGGGTTTTCCCTGGGATTAGGCCATTGATCCGTATTGGGGTTATCCCAGCAGTTGAAATCACCTAACAAAATGGTATCTGGTGGGAGAGTGAGAGTAGGAATGTTTTCAAAAAATTGTTTTCTCTTGGTTGCGGTGCACAGTGCATAGACACATGCTATCAAAACTATTTCCTCTTGGTATGTGATTGTTGCTACCAGGACTCGACCATGTAAGTGTGATGACAAATTTGTAATTTTAAATTTTTTGTTTTTTTCAGATGATCACCCCACAGTGAGACGTCCATACTGATTGTGATGGTGCGACCCTGGTTGACCAGGATCCTTCTTCCCCTTATAGACAGTGGGTTTTTGGATGGCCAAGATGTCTAAAAGAGGTTTTTGCAGGAATTCCAGCTTTTTGGCTTGGGATGTATGAGCCCTGGCTTCCACGATGTTTAACATCCCTATTGACACTGAGGTGCCCACGGCGCCTCAGGAGCAGTTGGGAGGGCCCTCTGGCCCTATCCCACTGCGGCTCATTTTGGCCATGCTCCACATCTGTACTCCAACTCTTTCACTGACATTGTTAGTTCCCTTGATCTGACCCAATGATTTTAAGGAAATTGCAGTTTTTGCATTTGTGTCAATCTTTCCCGCACAGGTCTCATGTTGATTTGATGCAGATTGTTGATTGGATTCTATATTTTTGAGGTTTAACTTTGGTGAATTGTGAACCGCATTTTCGCCCAAATTGCAGTTGCATTGTTCCTCAGTATGTGCATGACTGATGTTGCTTTGTGACTCAGTCAGGTTACTGTGAAAATTTTTGATCTGGGCATATTGTTCTGATTGGTTGGCTCAGTGAATATCCAAAATATCCTTCCAAATTTGTCAGGGGTTAATGGTGGACTCCACGTGTGCCACCGCTTTGGCCACTGCTCACTTGCAGGCTTTTTGTGCCACTTTACATTCTTTGCGTGTAACTGGGTCCACAATGGAGTATAGTCCATCTTCTCCCCAGCGGAGTGGGTGGTGACCATCAGTTATTTTGGTGAAGTTTTCATTATCTTCGTCCATTGCTTCCTCACAATAATCATTTTCCATTAAGCCCTCTTTCACAGGGCATGCATGTTCCTTGTGGCCCAGTGAGCCACAGTGGTTGCAAATGGGTGGTGTGCGTTCCAATGTAACTTGGAATGCAGCTGACTGGCCCCCATCTGCAAAGTGAAATTCTTCTGTGCGGGGAATTCTGGATAAGTCCTCTTCCACTTCTGGGAAGGGGTTGATTACAATGATAGCTTTGCTCATGCACAGGTTGGGCATCAGGCAAAATCACTGTAATTCGAGTTGCTGAATTTCTCCATAGGCCATGAGACCTTTGCGGAGCTCCTCCTCAATTACCTTATGAGGGAGGTTGGTGGGGAGCAAGTCAAAAGAGATGAACAACGTTTTTGCTTTGTTCCGTCTGGTGTGCGCGGTGCACACAATTTTTTTGCCCTTGGGGAGGGCAATTTCCACACAGACTTTTGCTGCAGCATTGGCTTCATCAGCTGTTTCAAAACTAATATTGATCCAGCCATGGCCCATGTTGTTGGTGGCTACATACACCGTGTGAGGGAGAAGTGAGGGCTGTGCCTCACATGTTTTCTCCCACAGGGTCGGGGAATCATCCCCAAGGAAGAGTCTGATCCTGTGCTCCACTTTTGACAGGGGTTGGTTGAACTGAATGTACATATATTGCGCGTGTTTACAGTGAATACCTTAAACCCAGACGGTGTCTGAGTTTGCGATTTCTTTGCAGATTGGGTTCCTGGTCCCCCTCCAGGGCGTTTCTTGCCCTTAGTTGCACCATTAAGTTCACCACTCGCCGCAACGCTCGCCCATGTTGTATTTTTTTATTGATAAAGTCACCCATCTCTCCTATGTGTGATTATCCAAATTTGCTGTTTAAATTGAATCATAGTAACTAAAGTGATTGTTACAAGAAAGAAAAGAAACTTTTTTGTTATTAGTGTTCTTATATCTTTATTTATAAAGCCCTTTTGTAAAATCCAGCAACAATTAGTAACAGCAAGCCAAAGACAGCTGATTCCCACAATTGCCTTTAAATTGTGGAATATCTTAAAACACATGGTATCAGGTCTCTCAAAATTTGACCTAACTTGGTGAACTTTTAGTGGGGAGAATTACTTAATTATTGGGAACTGACTTTGAAAGTATCAGTGGTAAGCTGAGTCATTATAATTTCCTTCACGGACACCCAAATTGTGGATTTGTTATGATTCTGATGATTTGAGCGATGATGTCTTGCCCAATGGGCAATGGGAGCCTCCCAAGGCCACCTCATATAGGGGCAGTCCCAAGAGGTTGGAAATGGGTTCAGGGCGCCCAACCTGCCTGCACCCAATTGCTCTGGCATCCATTTGCCCAGGCAAGATTTTCTGGATGGTGATTTCAGTGCTACTGGGGAGGATTCAGTATAAATGGCTACTCTTGCTAATGATCTAATGCCACCAGTGAGTTTTTCTAAAGGCTTAGTACTAGTCACTTTATTCACCAAAGATACATGGCTGTCAGGCTTTTTTGCCAATGGCTTTGTGCTGTCAGCCATTAATACCAAAGACTTATTATTGTTGGCCATATTTGTCCTCTTTACCTCATGAAGATGCTAATTCTTTATTAGCTTGACACAGACTCCCTTAATTTGCTGAACCAATTCCTCAAATGTTAATATAGTGATAGGTGGTGAAATCCTCAAAGGGTAAGCCATGGCCTGCTGCTTGTCCACCACATGGGTAAGATTGCTCTGGGAGATGAGGAAAGAAGTGGTCTTCTCAGGCCTTTTTGGATGGAAAAGGGAACATCACCTGGTCTAAGAGGAGGAGATGCTCCCCTAGACTTACAGTGTCAATATAAGCTAAGCATCTTTACCTATAAGCTTTATAAGTGTTGCAATGTATATACCTTTATAGAGTACAGCTAGTTTTCAAACTGTATCAATGCTTTTATTTGGGTAAAATGATGTATAATTTATAAAATTTGAGTCTACTTAAATTGAGTCTACCTATAATGCAGGCAATAAGATATAAAATTCTATTGAAATGAGATATGTGCATAGCCATATAAATAAGGCTTCCAAATATATAATGAGTGATTATATATCATCAATAATGGCACATAATAATCCTGATATTCCAATTGAAAAGGTTAGTATAGAAAAGATGTGATGGTAGAGTATCATCATTTATAAGAATATAGAATAGACTTTTATCAGGTGTCTACATACTGTAAAAACTGGTACTAGTACCCATCAACTACCTCACTTTTGTAGCACTAGAGAAGGTTATTTGAGTGAAATGATGATTTTTAAAAAAATGTTTTAGCCACTTGGATGATGTGAATTGGAAAGAAAAAATGTGAATGATCAATTATAAGTTATAAGTAATATTATAACTAGTTTATATGAAGCCAAATTGGAGGTATCATATTGATTGGATATGATGATGTTGATAAAATCTATGACTTTTTATATATAAGTTGCAAAGTTGAGCTCCTCATATATAGGTCCAAGATGATATCCTTAGGTGAACTTTTGAGATGGGATTGTATAAAGGTATTCAAAATTTATGGTGAATACCTCCATGTGAGGGCACTAGAATCTATATGAACCCTACCCCTACTTTAATTATATACCTGAATGACACTGTTACTCAGCTACCAGAACCTAGCGGTTATGGCTATTGAATTATTATATGGTTCTTGTTGAGTACCATCAAAAGGCTTTACTTAGCCTTATAAAAGGTGAATTTAATTATAATCTCAGGATAGATTTTAACCCTAGAGACCAGCACTTGGTGATTTTAACTGATAAGGTTAACTTTTTAAACTACACGATGTAGCTGATGACTTTAGCTTAGGGTGGGATAACCAGTTGACTATGAAACTATTGGCTTATGAACCTCACTTAGATTAAATCTTTTCGTCAAGGTTTAATATATTAATTTTATGGGATGGGATGCATTAAATAACTGATAAAATTTAAATAATGATGATTGGTGCGATCACTAAACTTAAATTTTAGATTGACTGGTTTAAAATTATCCAACCTAAAGGCCTTGAAAATTAAAAAGGTATCTTAGGGTTTGGTATTTAACACGTTCATCGCCATACCCAAATATGGGTGTCGGGGCGACGAATGTGTTAACGAATAATTTGTAGGTTTTAGCATCGCTAGTAGCAATTCAATTATGACGTCTTAAATGAAATCGAAGTGGTAAAAAACCACCCAAACCACCATTGGAGCTCTGAAGGAGTACGTAAGAAAAAGGCGCGCAAAACGAAGTTCTCAGCTGCGTGGGTAGAGGTTAGAATAAATATAGAATAAAAAATATTAAAAAAATCACATTATACCATACTTTTTATTAATTTATATTTTTGATAAAATACTATTTATATTACAGTGTATTATAGTATTTGTTAAAATAGTCCAAACACATTTGTAGTGATTTTGGACAATTGGGACAATCTATATATATATAAATGAATGTGTGTATGTATGTCCCGAATGCATTCATATACCATTCATCCAATTGAGATGAAACTTTGGTGATTTGTTGTGTGCATGCCTGAAAAGGTTCATGAACTTTAAAAAATATTATTTTAATAGTAAAATAAAAAGTTTTATATGTAACAACTGAAAATCCTATATATACTTCAATGTATTCGCTATATTGTTATAGCTGAGCAGTTTAAATTTGTTTGATTTGATATTTTATGTGGTTTTGTTAAGTGGTTAGTGGTCATTTGGCCAATTAGTAAATTAATTTAAATCAAGACTTTGAATCTAAAGTCCAATTGATTTTAAAAATACCTCCTCTAGCATAATCAGCTTGGCTCCTTTCTCTCTCACAAATATCACTATTTATATCAAAAAGTGAATTGAACAAGAATTGAGAGAGCAATCAACTGCCATAATGCACTGCAATTTTATAAAAGCAGTGAACAAAGGCCAACCAACCAAGTGTAGGGAAGTCTAGCCATCCATCTGTGCGCAGCACATAGAAATGGATGACTTGCCCGCGCTGATAGTGAGTTTTATTAAGAATAATACCAAGGTTGCTGAGATGGATAAACCATCTGCCAACCTTCCCACCAGCCCAAGCCCTGATATGACTAGAAACGGGGCTGGGCATTACACCATGTATGTGCCAAGTAATGAACTGGTGACACAAATGACAATGAAACAGACAAACATGTTGATGGGTCATAGAGCCCTAATAAATAGCACAAATGACAGGGTCAACTCCCTAGGATTGATGCCCACTGACACCCAGATGACAAGTGCAACCTTCCAGGAGTGAGGCCTGATGCCAAAAATAGTGGAGTCAGGAATATTCCCCAGTGAACCTCAATCAGCAGGGGGACTGGGGCCTTGCAGGGTGAGAAAATTCTTGCTGATAATGCAAAAAACCTGGATGAGGTATTGGTAGGATTCAAAACTGACCCAGATTTGAATAACAAAAATTGGTGATTCAAACCAATGGAGTCAAGCAATAAAAAGCTTTCTTCTGACATGGAAAAACTTTCTGAATTAGCTCAGGGTATTTGGGTGAAGAACAAGTCAGACACCAATCCCAAATCAGCCCAGGAATCCGGCGGGAGTCATCACCTCCTGAGCCATTTAGATAATGGCTTGGTCATGGTAAGGAAAAAGGTTCCCATAATCGACCCTAAGTATGAAAATGCAAGTTGCTATGGGGGAGCACCAGGGGGCAACAAGGCACCGCTTGGGTCGATAAAGGTGGGCGTCAAGATCCTTGGGAGGAACGAATCATCCAAGGGGTTTGGTATGACTGGGTGAGCCAGTCTGAGCGCGTTTTCCTGCCAGACACAAAATGGTGGGGGAGTTTAGCTGCTGCCCCACACTGGGCAGCTGGCAGGGAATCTGAGGACATCAGAGAGAAACTACAGCGGGTGATAATAATTTGTTATTTTTTTCATAAGATTTTTTTGGAAAGTTTTTCTGAGTGGAAAGAGAGCCACTACCAAACAGCTGTTACAACATGCTAATTGGAACTTTATCTATGCAAAAATTCAGTGCTGTCATTAATATGATGGAAGAGATGTTTGAAATTCTGGGGCAGTGGATCCCAATTTATTTTACCTTGAGTGGAGTGCCAAAGGATCCGGTGCATATGTGAAAAGTCAAACTTGCCTATAATGATAATGTAATTCTGAAGCGCTGCCATCAACAAAAGAGGAAGACCCAGGCTCTCCCCCATCAGTTATATGAATATCAAGGATTGCCTCTCCAAGAGGCTGAACCTATATCCAATCCCTCCAGTCATCAAGTAATAGTAAACACTGAGTTGGAGGTAGAAGTCCCAGCCAGGCTCTATGGGGGAAATTTTTGGTCCTTACCAGCAATCACGGCTTGAGCCTCACGTGGCTCCAGGAATTATACTACCAGGACATGGGGATATTAAGGTTCTGTTAGCGAATCTACAAATGGATACATTGCAAATCCGCTGATATCAAATAGTGGTGTATCTACACTTGACCCCTGTTGAGGAGGTCCTTTAGGTTCATGAGTTTGGGTTTCTGGAGGAATTTGGTCTACCCGTTGAGCCACAGCCCAACATAATGAAGGTGCTACCACGCAAAAACTTAGTCAGATTGATGGAAGAACAAATGGATTGGGCGATATCTTTATTTGAAAAATTATAAGGAGATTTTCATTGATGATGACCATGATTTAGGGTGCGCTTGGGGGGGTCCATCAATTGGATACTAGGGATCATATCCCATCAGGTCGCGGCCAATCTGCCAATATAGGGAAGTTGAGGATGTAGTAACTGAGGAAATTGAAAATCTGCTGGAGCAAGGGATGCTTGAACCATCAAAGTTTCCATGGGCTTCACCCATTCTTATTGTAAAAAGTAGGACGGCACCAACCGGATAGTAATAGACAACCAGAAGCTCAACTACATCACCAAGAAGGACTCAAAACATTTCCATGGATTGATGATGCTTTGAATCATAAAGTGGGAGCGCTTTACTTCTCATGTGATGGATATGATATCCAGTTACTGGCAGATCAAGTTGCCCATGGTGGAACAGGAGAAATGCGCCATTATCATGTCCAAGGGGCTTTTCCAGCCAATCCGTATGCCACAAGGGCTGTGTGATGCCCCAGCTACATTCCAATGGACAATGGGCATTATTCTAGGCAACTTGAAGCTGTTGTGCGATATCATATACCTTTATGATATCAATGTCATCTCCAGGACGTTTTTGGAGAATATTACCCATTTGTAGGAGGTATTACAGCGGCTTGCTGCATCCAACATAAAGATCAAACCACGTAAATGTCACTTCTTCAAAGACCAGCTGGAGTACCTAAGATTTGTAGTAGATGCAATGAGGCTCAAGCCTCAACCAGCCAAGGTGGTGGCTATCAGAAGATGACTATAACAAACAGTAAGCACAATATACAAGTGTTTTTAGGGATGGTTGGCTACTACCAACACTTTATACCCAACTTCAGTTGTATTGGAGGTCAGCTGTTTGAGTTGTTAAAGAAGGATCCCGCATATGAATGGACGGAATGCCGCCATTGCTCTTTTGATACACTTCAGACAGCTTTAATCAGTGCGCCAGTGCTGTGCTACCAGAATTTTGATTAAGAGTTTATCGTCCAGATGGATGCATCACTTTCCGCTGTTGGGGCGGTTCTATCCAGAAAAGATGAAGGGGAGGAGCACCCCTTGTTGTGCTACAGTCAAATCCTGAATTGCCATGAACGTAATTATACCATGGCCGAGAAGGAGTGCTTAGTGGTGATATTTGCATATAAGCAATTCTGGGTGTATTTGCATGGAGTGAAGTCAAAGTCATAAAGGATCATACTTTGCTAGGCTGGTTGCAGAATCTCAAGGAGCCTGAAGGGCGCTTAGCCCAATGGGTTCACAAACTGTAGGCTTATGACTTTGAGACCCTACACTAATCTAAAGCAAAACACCAAAATTCTGATTGCTTATCAAGATTGCCAACAATTGCAGTTACGGCAGATCTAAGCAACATATTGTATAATAAAATGCTCAGAGGAAAGTATGATGATGAACCGCCTCAAGTCATAAAATCACTGAAAAAGATGCGAGGGAACATCTTTAAATGTAATGGTAAGTTGTATAAGCAGATTGGTGATTCTATGGCGTACTTCCTGCGACACTTGGAACGTCCTAGAATTATCATGAGTGCACATAAGGCAGTCAAACATAAAGCATGCACAAGATGTTGGAATGGTTGCGCCCTTAGTATTATTGGGAAAGCATGAACTTTGACGTGCTTGAAACCATTTCCTGCTGCCACCAGTGCAAGTGGATAAACTGTTCCACCAAAAGAAATCCTACCGGTTAGTGAAACCCCATTTTGCTTGGCATATGGTTTCCCTTGATGTTTCTGGCCCTCTCAATGGAAGCTAACAAGTCCAAGTCCATTCGTGTGGTGATTGACCACTTGACTAAGTGGGTTGAAGCATGAGCGATACAGGATTTTGGGGTAGTCACCGTGGCCAAATTTTTTAATGGAATGTAACTTATAGCAACATGGCTGCCCTCAGTTCCTTCTGAATGATAATAAAACTAACTTCACATCCAACGTCCTTCAAAACTGAACAAGCTTATGGCCATCTTCAGGGTGCTTACGACCCCATACCACCCTGAGTCTACTGGGATGATTCAGCAAGTTGATGGAACTTTAGTAAATATACTTTATAAACTGGTAGTGGATCAACCTTCAGATTGGAGTTCCCTACTATCCACTGCTATCTTAGCTTATAGCATTAGCTATCATCCCTATATGGGGAATAGCCCTTTTCAATTACTGTATGGATGACACCCTGATATTATGGAGCTTCTCTATGCCTGCGTAGAAGATACTGGCGGAATGGATCCCCAACGTTATTTGACAACCTTTTATGACACATTAACAAATTGCAAATAAAATTGTACTTGTTCAGCTTAGCCAAGAAGATTAAGAATCAGGCTGCCAAACAGGTACAGTGTAGTGGGATAGCTCGTTTCAAAGATGGGACATGGTTCTATTCCATGACTAACAAAGGTTGGTTGGAAGCACAAATAGGACAGTATTGGGATTGTCTATTCAAAGTTATTGAGAAAACAGGTGTCAACATCCATACCATCAAGGACCCTGCTAGCGATCAGATTATTAACTGAATACATGCAAAGTTCCTCTGGCTGTATAAGCAATAGGAGCTTATCATCTAGTCATGGCGGGTAATGTCAATATTCTGATATGACTGGATGATAGATCTGAAATGGTTACGGCGGTTTGGGGAGAATCCACTAACCATGTTACTAATTACGATTATTTGATCGCCTTGAGTTGAGGCAAGTTTGGGTCATAAAAGGGTTATTATTGGATCGCCTCCAAATAGGGCGATAAGGCGATGTTGACATATAAAAAATATCGAGTAAGATCGCCTCAGACTAAGGCAATAGATACTTGAGAATACCATACTCTACTGGAACCAGTGAGATAAAGCGGAACCAAATAGCTAAGCTGAGGAAATGTTATCATTTAAATTTGCTGAGATATTAGCGAGATGAGACAATTGAAGGATGGGGATTTTTAGTAGCTTAGAGCGAGTGGAATAGAGAGGATCCGCTGTAGTACTAGAAAAATAAAAGGGTGTCTTTGGGGCAATTGCTCCATATTTATTAAAGTTTATTACACTGTAATGTATGACAATTGTCATATCGTCAGTCCTATTGCTCAGTGGGATTAATCCTGTGCAAAACTCCTTTGGTGTATCTCCAATATAATGCAAAAATTATAACAAGAGTCTTCACTTTATTTTATTATGCCATGAAAAACTCCCTGACACCCTCAATGAACCTATTATATCCAATGTTATTTATTCAATACGTCACTTTGGCTCCAAGATCACTCTTTTAGAGGTAGTGATTCACAGAGTGAAGGTCCTGGATATTGTTGACACTGGCTCCCCAATTACCATTAAATCATCCCACTTGCAATAGGTTTAAGATTGCAGTGAACTAATCACACTTTGTATTATTGAACTTCCAGACCCTTCTGCACTAGATCCAATGAGGCTACTTGTTGTTGCACCTCTAATTTTCCCAAGTAGTGGCTGCTCCAGCAATTGTCATGGACAATATTAGATATAATAAAGTCATAGTTATGCAGTTCCTAGTCAAGCTTGACACCAAAATAAGTCATAAAAATCCGCATTTCTCCATACTGGAGTACTAAGTTCCGCTTATCATTCATAAAATTCCAAAGGAGAAATGAAAGAGAGAACCCTAATATTACCTATTGGATCATTTCAGATTCATTGAGACTGCTATGCGAGTAGTGGGTATGGAATTTAGGTTACTTCCCCACAAAATTGATGCCCAAGAGGGAATGCCCATTTACCCTGTCAATAAGGTCATCATTCCTCCTAAGTCTCAGATTCTAGAAGTTTGGGAATCTAAGTCACCTTTATTACTTTCATCTATTGAATGTTTATAAAAAGGCTAATACCTCTGTATGTGAGCCCCTGACATGTCCTGGCGTGCTCAATCCCATGTATCAAGTACCCATTGGCATACTAGTGGCTAATCTTACCCATCAACATCAGACTTTGACTCAAGATTATCTATTAGACCATGTTCACAATTTACTGATTGACTGAGTTGGCTCCATCATTGGTTGTGGATCTCTGAATGACTTAGGACTTGCCAAATCCACCATTATAGCATTAATGGAGGTAATTTTGTTGATTCTCTTACTTTCTGAGAAACAACAACTGAAATGTTGCTTAATTGAAGATTTTGAAGTTAATTTTTAAAAGGCCTAAAAGATTTTGGAATGATTAAGGGGTCCAAAAAAGCTGCATACTGTGATACTCAACCCCATTAAGACCACCCTATTAAGTTCCTAAAGTCAAAGAAGCCCAGGCGACCAAGAAGTTCAAACAGTTACTAGAGGATGGGCTTTTGAAACCTTCTGAGAGCCCATGGGCCTCTAACTTACTACTGGTTCGCAATAAACATGGAGACCACAATTAGTGATGGATTACAGATGACTAAATGCGTTAGCTCAAAAGTACAATTATCCTATATCTTAAATTAATGACTCTCTCCAACTTTTGTAAAACTCAATTTTACTAAGCCATAGATCATTCCAGAGGATATTGGAAAATCAAAATGCTCCTAAAGACAAAGAGAAATCTTCACTAATATCGAGCAAAGGTTTATTTGAGATGAGCCATATGCACCAGGGGTTTTCAATGCCACGAAAACTTTTAATGGCCCATAGGAGGAATGCTCAGAGGCCTCAAAAAAACTTGCATAATAGTCCATTTAAATGATGTTATAGTATTCTCTTGTACCTTTAACAAACATCTTAAACACCTAAAAGAAGTCTTCAAATTATATGCGAGCAGCTTTCTTGAAAATTGAAGCCCATCAGATGTAGTTTTTTCCAAAAGAAGATGGAATTCTTGGGCCACAAGGTTACATTTGAAGGGATCACTCCATTGCCTTATAAGGTTTTTGCCATTTGAAAGTTGTCCCAGCCAGATAGCATACATGATATACAGGTCTTCTTAGGAATGGTCAGTTACTATCTACAATTTAATATCTACTACTAAACTTGGCGAGCCATTGTATATCTACTTCACAAAGAGACCCTTTTCATTTGACAGAATCTCAACAACTGACTTTTTATACTTGAGAGATGCTTTAATGTCAGTGCATATATTAATCCATACAAATCTGAAAAGCCTTTCATACTGTTTGCGGATGCCAGAGACGTTTCAGTCATAGTAATATTGGCACATTTTAACTTTATTCAAGATAATAACTCTATCAATTATTTTAGCAAATCGCTGACAAAGGTAGAAAGATGTTATAGCTTTACAAATGTGAGCGTTTTATGGTGTTTCTGGCCATAAAGCATCTCTGCCCCTTCTTATATGGGAATCACTTCACAATTGTAATTAATAATAAGTCGTTAAGGTTGTTGAAACAGATGAAGTACCCCTACGGGAACTTTCTTGTAGCCATCATGTTACCAAAACTATAATTTCTCTATTATTCACCATGTAGTAGCTATACATCAGAATGCTCATGGACTATCCCACTTAACAATAAAAACATTATATGCTTCCTAAGAAACCCACAAAATATAATTAAAATGGATAACCCAAGTTATGGGACCAAGAGACCCTTGAGGTTCAAGAAAAACTAATACAGATGACTGATTTAACGCAGATTAAGGAATGGTTGCTATATAAATGCATATAGATGGCCTGGTTACCTTATGTACGTCCTTGTCTAGGACCCCTACTATCCGAGGGCATTCTATCATAAGACATGGCGCTCTACAGAAAACCTTAATGGCTTAGGGATTAATGCTACTAGGAAAATATTAGTGACTTCACATAAGCTATTGTCAATTTTTGCCTTATTAAATGAGTTAAGATCCTAATAATTTTAAGTTATCAGCATCAATTTTTTGGCTAACCTCAGCCTTTGCCACCGTGAGTATTGATGTAATTGGGCTCTTGCTGAGGGTCATATATGAACACCAAACATCATTATTGCCAATAATCACTTCACAAAAAGGTCCAAAGACATACTGGTAGTCTCCGCCACTACTAAAGCCACTTTCTCATTCTTGTTCAATCAGGTCTTTACCCGGCATGGTAGCACAAAAAGTCTTTTGCCTGATAATGGTACATAACTTTTTGTCCCATGTGGTAACAGAATTTAAACCGCTGATGAGGAAGTATCAAGTTTTTACAGCCCCCTATCACCTTATATTAATGGGACAAAGAGCGAACTAATGGAACACTCATCTCTATACTCCATAAAATGTTGCAAAATTATCTGTCCTGATGGAATGTATATCTGCCTGGGGAACTGATGGATTACCAGGTAAGATATTATCAAATCATTAGGAATACCTGTAAAAAGCTCAGTATGGTTGGGACTCCATGTTGCTCTCTAGTGTCCAGACCATCATGGAAACATCTAACCCTTACACAGCTTAACTAGCTATGTGGAGATTTGCAAAATAGTCTTTATGCTAAATGCCCTAGTGGCAAAGCCCTTAGGGACAACTAGCAGAATAGAAACCAACTAATTTATCTTCTAAAACTTATTATGCCTAATTATCAATTGAAAACTTAGTATTTTCTGCCATCACCAACCTTGAGGAAGAGCCCAGAAGATTGATTTTATGGTCTGGATCTATCAAGTGATATAGAACTGAGTTCTAGAAAATTTTATCACTTCCATCAATATGGGTACTGTCGTAAATCAGGTCCATGGCAGGTAAATCTGGAGTTATGTACCCCTCAGAAAAATCTGAAGTGAGTTATTATTGTGAGACAGAGTTCAAATCAGTTTGGACATGTCAAGGATTTCTAATGAGTTGACCCTAAATCAATAGAAACCTTTGCTCAATATAAACATTATTAGACTAATACCTCCAAGGATACAAAGGGTCTCATTGATTCTGAGACTCTCTCTGGAGTACAAAGGGCTTGATCCCCTCTCAAACAAAGTAAAGACTCCCTTAAAGGTTGTGAAGAATGTTTAAATTATTGGGCATATATCCTGAATGAAGGAGCGTTCCTTAGAAGACTATAAGAATTTTCTATATAAATTAAATAAAGTAAGCTTTATCATGTATCTTCTGATTTAATTTGTTTTTAAAGTTCACTTTTTCTTAGTGTGAATAATTTGACTAGGAAGCCGCTGATGCTAAAATGACTAAAATTGTTTAGCCTTTAAGAAACCAACCAGATTTATTTAGAAATTTGAAAACCAAAGCAATTTTAACATCATATTAGGGAATTAAAAAAATTAAAAAAGTATTAAAGGTCAGTGATTTAAGTCCCAAGAAATTTTTTTCAGTTTTTATATAATTTAAAAGAATGCAATAGTTGTGACACTCAAATAATCTGAAGAACCTGCATGCACAACATAAAAAAGATTAAAGGTCATTGTGGTTAGTTCCCAGAACCTTAGTTTTTGTTGAAATAAAAGTGCATTATTCAGGAATAACCACCAGGGGAGGCAAAAGAGAGAATTTTAAACTGGGTTTTTAATGATTTAGGCGTGACCTTATAAGTCATCCATCCAAAGAGAACACATGCACACTCTAAGATTATCTGAGCTCAAATAATGGATTGTGGATAGGGCATTTTAGACTTAAGCCTTAACCTCAGC
Source organism: Massospora cicadina (assembly GCA_022478985.1). Taxonomy (NCBI): domain Eukaryota; kingdom Fungi; phylum Entomophthoromycota; class Entomophthoromycetes; order Entomophthorales; family Entomophthoraceae; genus Massospora; species Massospora cicadina. The sequence goes on from JAKSZP010014751.1 coordinate 18,497, forward strand.
AAGAGAACCCCAAATTATTTTTGGTTTAAAACTTGGAAAACCAAATTCTAGTCAAAATAAAATCTGGATCCTTTTTATAATGACAAAGCTCATTGGTTACACAGATCAAGTATAGTTATAGTGAATGGCCCTCTTATTATATCATCTTTAATTACTGGACCCTCCAAATACCCTGGCCTTTGACAAAAGAAATCAAAATGACAATGATTAGTTTGCAATACACAAAAACGAAAAACTTAGTAATCTGTTAAATTGATTGGTTAATACTTTGCCATTGCACAACATAAAACTGTATGAAATTGATGTAGTCGGTTAGGGTAACAAATTATGCAAAAGTTATATTTTATAACACTTCAGTTCCACTATATATATTTTTCATTCTTTTTCTTTAATTAATAAATATTATTAAGATAATATATCCCTTTAAATTAGAGTGAAAGTGTTTTGTTCCAAGGGGAGGATACCCAAGTGGTAGAGTAGGGACCTCTACCACTGCTTCCCTGAGTTCAATCCTGTTAGATGAACTTTAAGGTAAGAATGATTGTGACTATGTTGGCGTTGCAATTAATGTCTAACCCAAAATAGCAAATAGCAAGGAGTTCCATGGAGTTCCTGGCCTACCGTACGCCGCACATGGAGGTTTTCTGGGTTTATCCTCCTTTCCCATTAATTTAAATCCCGTCATTGGTGCAGTATTGTCCCCAGGTTGGCCCACCTCAAATAAAATCTATAATTTAAGTGTTTTGTTCTGTGAACGGGGATAAAATTTTTAGTCCTTTTGTTACAACTAGATGGTTGGATATGCATTTAGAAAAACTAATATAGGACTATAGAAGCTGAGCAAATGTTTCTTATGCAGATGATTAGATATTATATCTGGAGTCTGTAGTTTATTAAGTTTAGAGAATATCCTACGGTCTAGATGAGCATGGTGCAGCTTTTCTTTCCCGTAACAATCACTTTAGTTACTATAATTTAATTTGAACAACAATTTTGATAATCATATAGGAGAGATGGGCGAATTCTATAATAAATCTAATGCAACATGGGTGAGCGTCACATCAAGAGGTGCGCAAAACGGTGCACCAAGGACAAGAAACGCCCTGGAGGGGGACCAGGAACCCAAGCCGCCAAGAAAGTGAAAACTCAGACAATGTCCAGGTTTATGGTGTTTACTATAAAACAAGATCAATACATGTATATACCAATGTAACCAACCCCTTTCAAAGGTGGAGCACAGGCTCCAACTCTTCCTTGGGGATGAGTCCCCGACCCTGTGGGAGAAAACATGCAAGACACAGCCCTCCCTTTTCCCCCACGCGGTATATGTCACCACCAACAACATGGGCCATGGCTGGATCAATATTGGTTTTGAAATAGCTGAAGAAGAAGATGCCGCAGAAAAAGTCTGCGTCAAAATTGCCCTTCCCAAGGGCAAAAAAATAGTGCGCACCGTGCACACCAAATGGAACAAAGCAAAAACTTTGTTCATCTCATTTGATTACTCCCTACAAACCTTCCTCGTAAAGTAATTGAGGAGGAGCTCTGCAAAGGGCTTGTAGCCTACGGAGAAATTATGCAGCTTAAATTACAACGATTTCGCCTGATGCCAACCCTGTGCACAGGCAAAGCTATTGCCGTAATCAACCCCTTCCCAGAAGTGGAAGATGACTTATCAAGAATCCCCTGCACAGCAGAGTTTCACTTTGTGCATGGGGGACAGTCATCCATATTCTGAGTTACACCAGAACATGCACCGCCTATATGCAACCACTGCGGTTCATTAAGATACAAAGAACATGAATGCCCCGTGAAGGAAGGCTTAATGGAAGCAGACTACTGTGAGGAAGCCATGGACAAAAGTAACAAAAACTTTGCCAGAATGATCAACGGTCACCACCCATTCTGCTGGGGTGAGATGGACTTTACTCCATCGTGGACCCAGTTACACATAAACAATTCAAAGCAGCACAAAAAGCCCACAAGTGGACAGCGGCTGAGGCGGCAGTGTGCGCGGAATCATCCATCAACCCAGGACAAATTTAAGAGGATGTTTTGGATATTCACCGAACCAACCAATCAGAACAATATGCACAGGTTGAAATTTTCACAGCAACTTGACTGAGTCACCAAGCGACATCAATCATGCACACTTTGAGGAACAATTCAACCACAATATGGGCGAAAATGCGGTGCACAATTCTCCAAATCCAAACCCTTAAAATTACAGAACTCAATCAGCACCCCACATTGAACCATCATGAGATACATGCGGGAAAAGATATCGCAAATTCCAAAGACTGCAATTCCCACAAAAAAGTGATTCAGATCAAGGGAACTAACATTGTCACTGAGATAGTTGGAGTACAGATGCGGAGCATGGCCAAAATGAGCCATGTTGGGTTAGGGCCAGAGGGACCTCCCAACTGCTCCTGAGGTGCCGCGGGCACCTCAGTGTCAATAGGGATGCTAAACATTGCGGGAGCCAGGGCTCATATGTCCCAAGCCAAAAGCTGGACTTCCTGAAAAAACCCCTTATAGACATCTTGGCCATCCAAGAAACCCACTGTCTACAAGGGGAAGAAGGATCCTGGTCAGCCAGGGTCTCACCATCACAATTGGTATGGACTTCTCACTGTGGGGTGATCATCCAAAATAACAAAAAATTAAAAACAACAAACTCCTCGTCATACCTTCACAGCCACATAATGGTAGCAATGATCACATGCCAAGAGGAAACTATCTCGATAGTATGAATCTATGCACTGTGCACTGCAGCCAAGAGAAAACAATTTCTCAAACCTGTTCCAACACTCACCCTTCCACCAGATACCATCCTGTTGGATGACTTTAACTGCTGGGATAACCCTGACACGGACCAATGGCTGAACCCCAGGGGTTACCCACTGGGACACATCGAATCCCACACAATGAAGGCATCCCTTGGCCTACAGGATGCCCTCCCCCCAGATCACCACTTCTTCCCCACATGACATGGCCCAACATACGCAAGGGAACTCTCATATCAATGAGATGCATTAATCATATTTTCGTTCCACAATCGCAACGATCAAGAATTTCCAGATTTACAACAAAAAAGTCAATCTTCTGACCACCGACTTGTTTTGGTGCAGTTATCGCCAACCTGAACCCACACACAGGTGTTGCCTGGGAGAAAGTTACACCCAGAAAACATAAAATTACCTGAAATAACTGAATGTTTTGAACACGAGGCCACAAACCAAGAATTCACAGCCCCATTTACTTTGGATCCCATTGCAACGTGGGCATTTTCAAAAAGGAACTAATCAACAAAACCTGACATATTGCATCACGTAAGTACACCGCAAATTTAGCCACAATTGGGCATACCTTGGTGGAACTGGACCACCTCGAGCATAACACTCTGAGACCCAGTTATAGCTTTAACTGGGGATGCAAATGGGCGGAAATATCTGCCTGACTAAACACCCTCATCTTTGAGCACCAACATAGAATCAAAGTATCAAATAAAGGTAAGTTCATAAAGGAAGGAGAAACATGTTTGACATATTTCTTTCACCAATTCCACTCCTGCAGCAACCAGCCCACATGCACACAGGTCCGCAATACTGACAGCACTTTGGCAACTGACCCTGAGGAGGTCAAGGTGGAAGTACACCACTATTACACTGAATTAAAATCACAATATACTAACAGACCCACAAAAAGCACAAAATTTATACAAACTTCCAGAATACAAAGTACACCGCCAAACTACAATATTCTAAATCTAATTACACGGGAGGATCTTTGGGATACAATCCGCGGTGCACCACGTAGGAAATACCCAGGGCCTGATGGGATACCCTACAAATTTTATAAAAAATTTTCAACAAATTGCCCTCCTATTGGCGTCTATGAACCATTGCTTGCTGGAAACACGCCTATTACCAGGAGGCCATGAATCATATGTCATAACCTTATATAAAAAGGGTGACAGATTGGACCTGGCCAACAGGCATCCAATCGCACTATCTAATACTGACACAAAAATTCTAACAAAAATTTTAGCAGCCAGATTAGGCGCAATTGCCTCTGACGTCCTATCACCCAACCGGTTTGGGTTTATACCAGGGCGCTCAATCTGGAACAAAATACACCCTGTTGCAAACATATGTCAGTCCAAAGCAACTGGAGCCCTAGTCTTCTTAGACCAGGAAAAGGCATATGACCGCGTTAGCTGGTCATACCTAAAGGAATGCCTACACGCTTTAAAACTCTCACCCAGATTCATAAACTAGGCGATGTTCCTCACAGAATCTGCAACCATGGCTGTATGCGGCCCTGGCTTCCTAACTAACACGATCACACCAGACAGAGGGCTCAATAAAGGGGATCCCCTCAGCCCACTGCTATACAATTTTAGCTTTGACCCACTCCTCCGAGTAACTGACTCACGCCTCATGGGCATAACTGCACAAGGCCAGCCAATAGTCAAGATACTGGCCTTTGCGGATGACTGCATGGCAGGCATAGCTAACAACAATGATGTACGACAGCTGGAACGCACCCTAGAGGAATACTCCATGGTGAGCAACGCATCGCTCAACAAAAAGAAAACAGAAATCATTTTCCTAGGCAAGTACACTAACAACTGAGCTACAACACCAGAACATCATACCCCCATACGAAGGAAAAACTCACTCATCTTACCCTTTGCATCACCTCCCATCACCAATCCTGTCCGCCACCTTGGGATATGGCTGAAAACAGGGGGATATGCCAATGAGACAATGGAAAGCAACCTACTACAGCGGGTATCCAAACGCGTCGCCTCCATCAAGGGAAGATCCCCGGGACTAATGGGGCGAGTAGCAGTTGCTAACTCACTCATCCTCCCAATACTATGGTACCCTGCCCACGCAATCGCCTTCTCACCCACCTTTATAACATCAATCCGCGCGCTCATCCAGGGCTGGCTGTGGCCCGGATCCCATCCTCCCATATGGATAGAAGCACTCTTTGGCCCACGCTCAAGCGGAGGCATGGGACTAATAGATTTTGAGAGCCACGCCAACTGCATCCTGGGTACTTGGATAAAGGAAGTCCTTGCCCCAGACCTCCCACAACAACACTGGTCCAGGGCAGCGAGAATTAACTTCGCACAGGTGCTTAAATTAACCAACCCACATAGCCCAATAAGACTACTATCATACCTTGCTAAACACCCTACTGCAACGGGCCCACATGGAACCCCCCCTCACTTCAAATGTATCCTAAGAACCATCCGCCGCATGGGATGGACCAAAGAACACTGGAACTGTGCAGGGAAGGGGACGACCCAGCTCCCACTTCAAATTAAGAAATCTAGAAAACCACCCCCAGAGAGACATGCTTGCTATGAACCCAACCATTGCTAGAATCGAATACCTAGATGCGTTGGACATCCCCTACGATTTAACCACACAGAAGACAGTGTGTAGAATGACGCACCACCCACTACTACAGCCGAGGGTAAGAGCCAACGCCTGGCGCTGTCTGAGAAGGACCTATAAGAAGGCGGAACACTCTAATTCCTTCCATGCAACCTGCGCAGTATGTGGAGGGGAGGGCTCCCTACATCACCGCCTAGAAACATGCCCCCCAACCAAAGCCATATGTCAGGAAGTCGCGCGCCTGCTTAAGATCCAAAACGAGCAGGAATTTTCTATATCAAAGAGCCTCCTCGCACTCCAGATAAAGTCACCAATCTCATCTACCCTCCACTCCCTAATGATACCAATTGCAATGTGGACAATCCACACCATTGCCTTAGATGCATTCAAGGGCACGGTCCCAACCATCCATGGGGTTATCAACAGGTTCCACATCCACTTACTGGAGCACTTCCAAGCCTGGCTCTATGGATATATGAGGCCAAGGCAACAGGCGCTCCTAGAATCGTGGTTCCCACTCTGGTTCCTTCACACAGACCCCTTCCTTCACACCTGCTCCATAGAGGGGGAAACCCCTCAGAGTAGCGCACCAACTCCCCATACCTGGCAGCCCCGCTGGCAACAGGGGTAACCTGAGTACCCCAGGGTGCCCAATTTTATCTATCTTCGTTTTCCACGTATACTTGGTAATGCCCGTCCCCTGGTTGGCTTGCCTCAGCTAAATAAAATAGATGGGCGTGGTTCACTTTATCCCACAATTCTTTAAATCTGCATAGATGATATAAATGTAAAATCAAGCTAAAAATACTAGGTTTAAGCACAATCTTTACATAGTATTATCTTTACCACGTAAAATAATTCATCTTAAAGTCATAACGCAATTTAAACTTTAATAAAAATGAAGTAATAGTCTTGCCTAGATTAGTTATTTAGTTCTTAAGTTTATAGAGTTGTACATTTGCTTCAAACTTGCAAAATTCTCATACTGGTATATTTATTCATATTCATATCATTTAGGATTTTAATCGTCTATATGGTGAACTCCAACACTTTTACCCAAAATCAACAATAGCTAGATGTATGTAGCAAGAACTAAATTCATATTAATTATAGGGTCTTTAAGCTTTAAATTATGAAAAAATGGTACCCGCTGTCACATAATCTTACTACACTTGCGATGAAGATGGTCATATACTTATGACACTATCAACACAATATTTTTGGTTTTTTGATTTCACAGTATGAGATGTGGGTGAGATAGCCCTTTACTGGGTGATGAGGCAGGGATGACTATTAGCTAATCCAGTAGATTAGGCCAGCCATCCTTGAAGGCAGTAAGCCAACTACTGGCACTAAGATCTTAACTTTAATCATTTATCTACAACTTGTTTGTGCATGTCATATCCAATACCTGTACTTAATATTTGGTCATCCATTTTATACTAAGCTTATCTGTACCAGTTGAATAAATTTTATATTAAGTTAATCTTATATTATAATAATATAACACAGCTTCATGTGAAACTTAAAAAACAACTAGAGGCATCAGTTCTACTTGGGAAGCACCAATAGGAAATCTTATCCTAATGAGGTTCAAATCTTTATCCAATAAGTCAAGGATATTTGCAGTGCCCTTGAAACACACCTCAGGTCTAATCTACAAGTAATTTTTAATCAACAAAGCGGACACCTTTCTCTGAGTTCTTTTCATGCATAATAGATAATATAATTTATGAGTGTTCAAGAATTTTAAAGGATCTTTAATTATCTCCGGTCTATTCTCTGTATCCTCAGTAAGATTATAGAAAATGATCACTTCACCATGTGGGTTTCAGCTGGTTCCCATCTAATATCAGTCTGGTCACCCTAAAAAATATAATAGCAACTATGCACATTTGATCTCTTTTTTTAGCATTAGGTGGTCCTAACATAAAGGGGGATACACCAATATATTGCACATTTGATCTCACCATCCCATTTTTAGTATCAACGCCCCAGGTTTTTCAGGTGATTTTTAAGTGGTGAGAGCCTAAGTGGTAAGTATGCAATCTGATAGTCTAGGTGAGAAACCTTAGGGATAGCATGCTAAAAAGTTATTGGTGCCTCAAAGTCCAGTGAGGTCTAGCAGATTTATGGCAGGTGTCTTGAGAGCCTTTTATTTGAGGCATGCTGATTGGGGGAAGTACATTACTGAAATAGAAAGAAAGTATTAACATGAAACCTGAGCAGGGTCAACTCCATCATAGAAAGCTTTCCACCTCTGGATTGGGACTCAGACATTTCTGGTTACGTCATGGGTAAGGTTTTTGTGTTATTAGACCTACTAACCGCCAACAGCCTCCGTTGGCTGGCACCCCGATTAATGTGCAAGGGTGGGAATTGAACCTGCAACCTTCAGGCTGATAGTCATACGCCCTAACGACTTGCCTTACACTCCCATCTTGAAAGCCTTACCATTTCTTAAATAACTAAAAAAAGATAGTTAAGACTTTAATTATAAAAAGTATATGCTTATATGCAGTCTTGCGCCTTCAATCTTTGCTTAAAATAGAGTACTACCATGGTGTGTGATGCAAATATTCGTTCCATAGAAAAGATATAGGAATAATTTACCTATTATCAAGCTCTATTAAAGTCTTTAATATATATTTGATCAAACAACAGCAGTAGGTAAGTGTGAGGTCTGATGCAGAGGTTTAGTAAGGTGTTTTTAAAGAACTAACTGCAGACATCTACCTTCATATGATCAACCTATAAGTGCCTTATGTATTACCTAGCGAGGCTGACTATAATGCTATTGTGAAACTGATAAGGATACAATTGAAATAATAGACGTAGAGTTCTTTGATATCTATATTAGTATGCTGTTAATCATAAGTTTATTTGGGGTAAATCAATCAGGGTATTTAGATTATTATAGCTCATTAGAACAATTTAAAACAAAATGAAAACGGGAAAAATGAGATGAAAAGATCACTCAAACTTAATCAAAACAAAAACTAAGATAATATACTAAGTGTAATGGAGGACCATTTATATGTCATGGTGGAAGGGGAGGGGGATTAGGAGCTCATCTTCAGTGGTGGTTTCCTCTTCCCAGAGCACAGCACAGTCCATGGAGGAGAGCAAGGTCATAGGAGCACTGACTGTATGTGGTTCAAGTGTAATGATGAGTGAATGTTCAATTTTTTTGCCGTTACAGATTGTGCCAAGATAAAAAACAAATGCTTCTCCCACAAAAATTTGGGATGCAGGAAGCTTAGTGAAGTTGAAATATTGGGGTAATAATTTTAGATTTAGGATTCCGCGCTACCACTGCAATGGATTTTATGGCGTAGTTAGTTGCTTTGTAAAATGTGTTATTGGCAGTCTTGCCCTGCAGGATAACAGTTGTTAAGATAATGGGAGGTGAAATATTTCCTACTAGAATCACCACTGACATGTCAATAGCTTTACGGAGGTATGACAATCTGGCTTGTTAACTGCTTCTACAGAAAGCTTGTGGTCACTTTGGATTGTATTGGCGTTCATCTAGGGGCATATAACAATGAGGAGCTGAGTGCCATATCCTTTATTGATGAACCACTCTATGTGGACATCACATTGTACAATAAAAGTACCTGAATCAACAATCTCAGATATTAAATCATAAGGATTTTGGTTGAACTGGATTGAGGAACTGGAATAAGGTTGGTATTTGGCTGGTTAATTGGAGGAAGCTTAATACTGAATTTCAATTAAAACTGCTTTCTGATTATCTGAGGGAGTTGCAGTAATGGGCTAAAGAGGGCTCAATTTCCTAGCATAGGAACAGCTGCAGCAGCAGGCTTTAAAAGAGGGGGTAAGGATTGTGCCTAATACAGAAAGCGTCATAGGATGTCAGCAGATTGGACGATGAAAGATGTGGGATCAGAGCCAGTGGAAGTCCAAGGGAGGGGCATTTGTATATCAAGTGATCCAGCAAAAAACAGGATGGACAGCTAATATACCCGCACTAGATATGGGCCCAGAATGAATGGTCAGTCCAAAAAGAGATAACAGAGTGAGGGGGATTAACTGAAACTTCAAGAGAAATATGGCAGATCATGGAAAATTACTGAAGCTCTGCTAAATGGGTGGCCCCATTTGGGACCAAAAACTGAAGGATTGGGTTGGAGCCATAGTTGGTCAAACCAGCTATCAGCTCCTGATGGCGCATTTCAAGGGGAAGGTGGGCGGGTAAATCTGCAAACTGAACCACCAAAGTTTTGTCCGTTGGTAGCCAGGTGCGAGTGGTGGGGAGAGAGTGCCTTGGAACACTAGGAAGACAATCACCATAGTGAAGATATTGACTTTGCAAGTGAGGCCTAGAACAAAGTACTTCTTATAGGGGCGAAAAAAAAACCAGAAGGTTGCATCACTGCCTGTGATATTTGAACAATGGCTTTGTCATCATATGAGAACAATTTCCCATAATTGTCCCAAAGAAAAAACACATGTTATTCCAAGGGAGCACCAAGGGGCTTCAAGGAACCTGCTGAGTTTGCGAAAGGTTGATGTCAAGGCCTTTGAGATGGACTAACTGTCCCAAGGATCTGAGATGACTAGATGATTTAATCCAAATGCTTTACCCACTAGATGGAAAATGATAGGGTGGTAAGCTTTGCCACTGCCCCACATTGGTGCATCCAGAAAAGGATCTGAGTACATCAGGGTAGAGCAAGCAGTTGGAGTTGAAGTTGAGGTTTAGTTATTACTTTATTAAAATTAGCTCAGAGAGTTGTGACAAATGGAAAGAGAAGTTTTTCTGTTAATATAGACAAAACCAAGGAAAGTATAAGTCTACTATTATAGGGCATGTCAAAAGTTATTTTGGTACATAACTCTATAATTTCTCTTCTACTTAATAACTTACTATAGCAAAGTAATTGTTTATTGCTATAATTTCAAGTTTAGAATCTCAAATTGTTCTGTCAATGGAATTCCTTTCTAAAGTAATATAGATTACAGAAAATATCCAACTCTTATTAACTACTATAACAAGAGCATGAGACTCAGAAATTTAAAAATAAAGCAATAGATGTTGAATATAGCTTCTACTAAGAAAAGCAATGATCAGCTATCAATTTTATATTAGAAGTTGTAGGGAAACCTTTGTGTCCGTTTTGGTTATGTTTAATGAATACTTGTTGAAAATCTTGATATTAATAATTCATTTTGGTAGAAATCAACCTATTTAAAAGTATATATACTATTGATTTATGTGCACAAAAACAAGGTTAACCTATAAGACAAGCGGTTGTAGCATAAATCTTAAAGAATTAGAAAAGTATCCTTCATTGATCTAGAGATGGTTTAACCTATGGCATGTCGCGCATATGTCAATTCATTAATTTATATATATCATGTTTATACATAAATTTTGTTTTATTTGCTAACCGCTTTGCCACATTTGTTAGGCGGCATCATGAAAACTAATTAGGGTAGCTTATATGAAAGCCTTTCACTAACTTTGACCTACAGTCAAATGGAGGACGAAACAAAAATTTTTATAATTTCAAAGACTAGTCTATAAATACCTATATATAAACTTAAAAACTCCAGAATAATTTTAGTATCACTCAAACATTAAACCTAATATCTTTCAAATATAGCATTGATACCCATGATAGCTTAATTTCTTATATACTATTGAACTTAACTACATGAGAAGAAAATCATGTTTGAATTTTACTAGTACCTTCTGTATTCTCCATATTTAGGTTTTATATTGCAAAGTTAAGTATTATAAGAGCATTTCAAAGCTAATACTAAGTATTAAGCGGAAGCAGCAATTTTTATATAATAGCATGAAATTTTACTCTGTTAGATTATTATAATCTAGATAGAATAGAGGAGCTTTCCAAACATTTAAAATACTTAAAGCTCACTAAAAGGTAAGGATACATTATTTATTATCTAACTGTCAGAGACTAGAGGATCAGTTTAAAATAGTATAGTAATGTTAAATGTGTCAATACTTTTTTACAAGTGTGCTTTTTATGCTAGCTAACTTAAATAATAATTGTAACTTCTAATTGGTTAATTCTGAACTTTATATAGCGCATATAATGAGTAGAACTAGAGTTAAGGCTTAGCTTTATTTAATGAAGTTAATTGACAGGTTTAGAGATTTTTCTTTCCGCTCAATCTCACTTGAGTGAATTTTATAAAAAGAGTTTATTTACTGCTGCCATCTGGCCATGCTCATTTTCCTAAAAATGTCTGCAGATCTGCCGCCTGCTGCTCCAATGTGGGTTAGCGGTGCTCCACCACCTATCATTTTCCGCCCTGCAGGAAAACATGTTTGCACAGGGATAAATAGCCCATTAACTTCTTCTGGCCATTTTCCCCCCATGGGACTTAGCACTCCACTTGGTGCGCATCCACTCTTCTCACCCCCATCCTCTTGCCCTCCTTCACTCCACTATCCTATTTTGCCTATGAGTTGACTATGTGCATTTATTCCCATACGCTGACAAGGCAATTGTTGAGTTGGCCAATACTGTGCTTGCACCAGCTGGCATTATCAAGCTCCACCCATTCAAGGGCTATTTTGACATCGGCTTCCAAACGGAGTAGGATGCTGCAGCATAGAATTTAACTACCCTTATTTATAAAAATACTCATATCCCTACTACCCAAACTCGCCTTCCTTATGACAACACACTGGTGGTGTCATTTGCATCCCTCCCTTCCCAACTCCCACACCAAATTTTGTATGAACAGCTTATGGCAGAGCTTTTGGCTTATGGCACTCAGCCCAACCTCGTCTTCACTGTTCCCTTTGGTGCAGAGCGCCTTGCTTCCCCTTGCACAACTGCCACCATAATCCCACACCACCATGCCATAGCCCAACAAATCTCCTCAAGATTGTATCACAGCGGTGCCTGAACATTTCTTTTGGGATCAGGTATATAATGGTTGCCAAATTTGTCCTTTCTGTTTTGAACTTGACCATTCAAAAAAATCCTGCCCCCAAGCTGCTTTCTCTGGTGTGGCTTCTGAGCCATATTCAGAAGATTCTGAATGGGGCGTTTTGTTGCCCCCTCCCACTCAACGTTCTCATTCAATGGGCCAGAGAGGAAATCAGCCCCCACCAAATCAATACCCACATTAAACTACCCAAATTTTACCCACGCCAACCAGTGTCAGGCCTGGACCACCATTCACACCCAAGCAGCCTATTCAATTCCTACCCAAGCAAAAATTGTCATCCACTATTCTTGTGAACCAAAATCCATGGGACCTCTGGAAGTTTTGAATTACATTTTCAATGGGGCAGGTTTAATCTCGAAGTTTCACTGAGTGGATTCTCCAAAAAAGTGATAAATTAAACGAAAATACAGGTCATAATTTGACCCAATTTTTATTATCAAAAAGAGAAGATATTTATAGGCTTTTTACAGCTTTTAATCTATCAGAGCGAATTAATCTCTGCGTGATCAAATCTTTAATCAATTGCCTAGTTCCTAACTTTTCAGTTCGCCCACCAGACTAATAATGATAGTACATAACGTAATCCCCAATTTGGTATTCAGTTAAGGCAGGTTTGTGTTAATTGCTTCTTTGAGTCTCTCTTTTTGAGTGGTTGTTTCAATTGATTTCATTGCTTGAGCTTGAAGATAAACAATCTTGTTGGCCAGATTCCTCATAATTAAATCAGAATCTGGAACGCTTTCCATAAAGATTGTATGAACACTAGAAGAGACTGAAGGATCCCGCACATATATGCATTTAAAAGGTGACATCTTGATAGTGCAATGATAGCTTATCCAATAAGCAAACAAGGCACTAGGCAAATAAAATTTTACTGAGTTGGGTCAGTGGATGCCATCTTCCTTAGAATTGAGACTAGGGTTCCATTAACTTGTTCAATGGCCCCGTTTGTAGATGAATATGGGACAACAATCTCTGAGAAGTGTTAAATATTTATTTAACTGAGGTAAGATGACCAGGGGATGGACATTACCAAACTAAAACTAAAATCATGTTAAAAATAACAATTCAAATGAAACGCCCAAAATGGATGGATTGATTGAATCATACCTAACAAAATATCCAACCAGGTGGGTAGCGAATACTGCTATCCCTCCATGGTGGATGGAGAGGGGGGATTGGGGGGCTTGTCTTCAGCCACATCCATCTCATTCCAGAGTAGAGTGCATGTTAAAGAAGATAGTAAGGGTGTGGGGGCATTGGTGGCATGGGGTTCGATATCCTTGATGACTGGAACTTCCAAATAGTTGCCAGCCATCATTATACCAACGATGTATTTGCCCAAAGCGTCTTCAGCTTTGAGGTGGGCGTCTGGGAATTTAATGAATGTGGCAATGTTGGTTCAGGTTATTTTTGCTTTCAGATTCAGTGCTACTGTTACCACGTTCTGGATGGCTTCAGTGTCATTTTTATGTAAAGTTTTCATGTTGATCTTACTTTGTGCAGTAAGATTTATGGGGATGATGGGAGGTGGAAAACCTCCTGTGAGTGCAGCCACAGATTTGGTGGCAGCTTTGCAAAGTGGACGGCAATCTGGTGTGACGGCTGCTTCTACTGCAAGCTGGTGGTTGCTGTAGAACGGTTTGGCATCAGGTTGTGGGACACCCATGTTGAGAAATGATATGCTGATATAGGAATAGCGCTGTAGCCTTAGCTGAGGGGTAGCAATTGTAATAGCCTCAACCCATTTAGTTAAATGGTCAACAGACATAATGATATACTGATGTCCATGCAATTCCCGAGGAAAAGGACCTACAACATCAATGCTGACCACCTCAAATGCTTTAGTTGGAGGCATAAATTAATGTTGAAAAGTAGGGTTAGTAGTCATATGGCGTTTACAAACAAGACACGAGTCAAGGGTCTCTCAGATACTTTCTGTCATGTTGTTCCAATAGTATCAAGTCTTCAACCATTCTTGAGTATTCTTTAAGCTGCTATGATCAACTTGTTCATGACCTTCCATAACAGCGTGAAATCTAGAATTAAGATGCAGAAAGGGCAATTACTTAGATTTGACTTTCTTATACAAAGCTCCATCCTGAATCATAATATCTTTGGTAATTGATTTTAGAAAGGCTTGATCCTCTTCAGTTTCTCGATCCCACAGCTCATGTTGTCAGATAATATTATATAAACGTTCTTTTTTTTTCTAGTTTCAAGGTCAGAATAGGCAATTAGGACAGCCCATCATCATTTTGATGTTGAGCACCTGAGCAATGAAAAATGGCGAAATTTTAATTTTGCAACCTTAGAGCCCAACTGGCCAACCTTCCGTCAGGATCCTTCATGTTCTGCAACCATCTTAAGGAAGAATGGTCAGTAATAACAGTGAAATAGTTACCATATAAGAAGGGATGGAAGTGCTTGATTGCTAGAATTACAGCCAAACACTCTCGCTTAGTGACACTGTAATTCTGTTCACCCTTTGACAAAGTTTTTCTATAGAGAGTGATGGGATGATCATTCTTCTCTTAATCACACTGGAATTAGATAGCTTTAATGGCGACATTGCTTACATTAGTATTTAAAAAGAAAGGCTTGTTAAATTGAAGATGAATTAGAACAGGTGCTTTGATCAAGGCAGTACGCAGAGAATTGAATGACTGTTCTTGAGCTGATCCCCATTCGAAGGGTACTCCTTTCTGCAACAAGCGAGATAAGGGTTCAGCCATATCAGTAAAGTTGGGTATAAATTGCTGGTAATACCCCACCATGCCAAGATAGACTTGAATATCCCGCAGAGAGGTGGGAGGATGCATTTGCTGGATGGCTTGAATTTTGTCCAAGAGGGGTCAAATCCCTTTAGCTGAGACCTGATGTTCCTAATAAGTCTATTTTGTTCTGAAAGAATGAACATTTGGAGGGTTTGAGTTTTAAAGAAGAACTCTAAAGTCATCTGAAAACTTTTTTTAGATGGTCCAAATGCTCAGTAAAAGTTTTGGAAAACATGGTAATATCATCAAGATATACCAGAACACAAGTAAAACTTAGATCCCGTAGCATACTGTCCATGGCCTTTGGAAGGTTGCTGGGGCATTGCTTAATCCTTGAGGCATATGAGTTGGTTCAAAAAAACCCTTAATTGATATCAGGGCACACTTGGCACGGTCTTCTGGTGATAACTCAATTTGCCAGTAGCCACTGGCTAAATTCATTGCCGAAAAATAGGTAGATCCAGCCAATAACCCAAGGGAATAATCATTCCTAGGTAAGGGATAACAATCTCATCGAGGAATAGCATTCAGTCTGCGATAATCCATAACAACTTGGTGAGAACCATCTTTCTTCTTAACCAATAACAATGGAGATGCTCAAGGACTATTAAAAGGGTTTCAATAGTCTAGCCTCCAATAGTTGATGCAATTCTTTGGTAACCTAAACTTCTTCCACTTTAGACTTATAATAGGGATTGGCGCAAATAGGAAGGTGATCGCCAGTTTCGACAGAGTTCATTACTCCTTTCATCCCCCAAAATCATAAGTATGCTTAGCAAAAATGTCGGAATATTCACCTAACAATTGAAGCACTTGTTTCTCCTGTTCCTTAATGAGTTGTTTTCTGATAGCTGGGCCCACAGTAAGAATTTCCTGATCATTTTTTAACCTAAAATCTTATAGACTTCTGAAGGGTTTAACATCATAAATCTGAGATAAAGGCAGTAACTTGACATAAGCAATCAGATGCTCTCAATCTACCAATTTCGGCTCATTTGTATGGTTTGCCAGTAAGACATAAAATGATCCTGAATAAGCATAATCCAATATTCCAGGACAAGGCAAGAGTTCTTTAGCAGAAGGGTTAAAAATGCCTTGGACTTGTAAAAAATGACCTTTAGGAATAGAAAAATGCAAAGAAGTGTTAACAATTACCTGTGATTTTGGCGGAATAACTAAGTTTTTAGGGGAGAAATTAGGCATCCCCTCTTCAATATCAGCTGATGTAGGAGGTAATTTTACGTGAGAATCTCCAACGTGATAATGAAGTGAATAAGACCTTTTGGTTCCTTCTAGAAAACATAACTGACGTCAGGTAGAAGCATGATTGGATAAAAGTAAGGGAACTCTATACCCCAAGAGAGACAACGACAAGCCAGGGTTTTTGATAATTCCATTGAATTCTCATAAATAATTGAGTCCTTAAAAGAAGGTCGTAACTCAAGTTATTGAGTACAATGGTAGGTATTGTAAAAGTTACTTTACCAATTTTCAGGGGAATGGATGAAAAAGCTCAAATTGACCAAGTACTCTGAGGTCCAGCTGTGCCATATCCTTCAAAATGAGAAATATTGGGAGTTAATTTGATCCACTTGGTGATTTTGATGAAACAACATTTATTGCAGATCCTGTATCTATGATAGCCTTAGCATTGACTTGATTCCCTCGGAAGTTAATATGGGTAATGGTGCTTTAAAACTGATAGGATAAAGCCAACAAGGAAGGCAAGGAATAAGAAGAATGCTTGTCTTTATTATACTCGATCAGATTTTGATGTTCTTGCTGTGCACTCATATCATTATTGAGGTGTATATCTTATTGGGCTTATCTCTTTTCTTCTTTTCATCTGCTTCCTTCATGAAACAACAATCCTCAGTATGAGAATATTGATGACAGTAGTTACACTGTATCGCCCTAGTATTCTCAGGCATAGCATAAACTTTGGGGCGACTAGGTCTAGGGGACTCATAAACTCAGGGTTTTCGGAGAATTAAGGAGGTAATTCCAATAAGGCCTCCTTAATGTCAAAAATAATTTGGAAATTCTTTTTACACTGATAAGATAAACTTGCATGTGTGTTATGGAGGAAAAAAGCTGACATAACTGCCATAATTGCATCATCCAAATTTAACCAACCACAAGCCACTAGAGTCTGAGCTTCCCAATAGAACCAATTAGCAAAGTCTTTTAAGAATTTTGTTTTGGTGGGGTTTTATACCCATAAAAGCCTGTTTTTGAGAGGATAAAGTTTGCTCACTCCCAAATTCTTTTATTAGCGCTTCCTTCACCTGAGACTAAGTAGAACAAGTCATTAAGTGGGGTACCATGATATCCTGAGCCAAACGAGTAAGAAAATTTGGCAAATAATTTATTTTTTGTTGATCTGTAGCCTCACTTAACGCCTTTTCATAAAGATAGAGGAAGGAGATAATGCTGCCTATCCCTGGGAAGTACTTGTCCTTGAATTCTAGTTTAAAACTCATGGGGGCATTAGAGGTCAAAACTTGTACTCTGGGTTGTTCTGATTGAGTGAAAACATACGAATTGGAGTCTGACGCTTGAGAAGAAAATTGAGGATAAGGACCAGAGGCTTCTGTAAAAATTTACTAATCTTATGGTTCAGCTCAACAAGCCTGACTTTCTCATCTAATCAGTGAGATAGCTCAAAAATCTGTTCCTGTTGGGAATTATACTTGAGTTCCAGCGTCTCAATCTTCGCTTGGAGCATTTCTCCTTTAGATTCACAAGCATGGAGAAAGATATTGGTGTCCTTTGCCCATTTACCTAAACATACCAAACCATTGGATAAAGACTGAAGCAACAGGAGGGGGTCAATTGGTACCCCATCGGGGGTTAAGTTACATTCCTTGGCCAATTTATAAACTTGTTCATGCAAGCGATTCATCATACTCAAGAGAGAGTCAATTTGTTGAAGGGATCTGGAATGCCCATCAACAACCAGAGGCCCCCAAGGTCCTTCCATGCCTGGGGGTCCCCAAGGCCCTACATTCCTAAGAGGTCCTCGAGGTTCATCAGCACCAGGTGGTCCACATGGTCCTACACCCCCAGGTGGCCTATGAGGATCTATAACCCTCGGGGGACCCATAGATCCTGAGGTTTTCTCTACCTCATTGACCCAGAATTGAATTTCTGAGTACAATTGTTCCAATTGAAAGAGATGGGTTCTAACTTCCACCTTTATTGATTGATTACACTCAGAGAGTTGGGAAAGACCTCTATTCATTCTCTCCAAATCTCCTGAACTCGCTTTGTGAACTGATCATCAACAAAACCAGACATCCCAATATTGAGCTGAATAAGCTGTTGATGAATTTCATTAAGAAGGGTACAATTGCTAATTATGGCCTCACAATTATCTTGGCTAAATTCTGAGGCAGACTTTAAAATTAAGAAACATGATTAAAGGATTGAAGTCCTTTTATGTAATCTGAGCATCCCTTGATGGTGCGTTCCTACTACAGTTAATATATGGTATAAGTTTGGTTGAACAAGCTGGTGCAAGTATTACTTGGGGCCAATTCCAGGCATTTGGGAGGATTGCAACACTTCCCGCAAGATAGAGGGTACAGCATTAGATCAAGGTCAGGTAGCATGGATTCCAGGGATAAAAGCACCTTTAAGTAGCTGATTGATAATATTTTGTAAAACCTCAGGTGGTATTTGAAAATCTAAGGTAAAGTTTAAGTTAGGACCATAAAATTCCAGGTTGGTATGAAATTCCAACGTGGAGGGTAATCTAAGAATTTGGGTTTCAAATAAACGAAACCATTGTAATATGCATCCTTGCTCATGGTCTTGAGCTTCTTCAGGCGAAAATTGAGAATCTATGGCAGTGATTGTCATTTTCACTGGTGCGTAACTCAGAGTGCCCCTGTAGTGAGCACCAGTCTAGAAAGATATAAATTATACTTCCAACGGGCAGGTTTAATCTCAAAGTTACACTGAGTGGAATCTCCAAAAAAATGATAAAAGTAAACAAATATACAGGTTTTAATTTGACTTAATTTTTATTATTGAAAAGAGGGGATATTTATAGGCTTTTTTATGGCTCATAATCTATCAGAGCAAATTAATCTCTGTATGATTGAATCTTCAATCAATTGATCGGGATAATATTAATTGTTAACTTTGATAGATTGAGATATATTTCTCTCTCCTTCCAATGATTCCAGGGGAATTAATAAAGTGAAATTTGCAGAGATAAGAGAATTTGGCGAAACCCTGACAGGACCTAGTGGCTGAGATTGACAAATAAGGTAATGTTATCACAAATGAGGAATCTGGTGAACCACTCAGCCAGCTCAATTATGGTTGGGCCAAATTTTGCAATTCTGATTTTGACAAAATCCCATCCCCTAAGCAATTCACTCCTAAACCCAATGCCATCCCCTACCAAAGTGACCACCAGCTCACCTTAGCAGCGGTGGCCTCATACAATTGCCCAAACCTACGCAAATCAGTGGCCCAATCAGCTTTTTAATACCATCAAGGGATGACCACACTCAACTTAACTCCTGATTTCCCTAAAGCATCACAGGATGAGATTTAAAAATTGTTCAATGATGCTGCAGATGAAGTCATGCATGTGGCAAAGCTAACAGATTTTGACTCACCTTCTAAAATCACCCAGAAAAGTATTTAATTTTTACCAACTCCCCAAAGCCCACATTCAAGCTGACCATCACCTAGCGGAATTAGTTAAAGCTATCTTCCATGATGATTTTGAAGAAGAAAAACAATATTTCACCATAATCCAACACCATCATTCTGATGCCCCAACATCGTGACTCTCTGCTTTTGTCCATTCTACAACGATGATGATTCTGTCATAAATAATACATTTGTAGAAGAGCTGCCCAACCCCCTCACCCTCTATCATGGTGGGTTAGCGGTATTCCAATTTCTTCCTGGTTGGAATATATGTTTTGGCTTTACTTTTCTGTTTGTTCATTCAATCAGTTCTTTTGCTCATTGAGTATTGAAATTTACATCCTCTGGTTGGCATAACTCAGATAGAAATTTAAATTTAATTGACAGGATTATTAATCTATATAAGATAATAAACAATATTAGACAATTGCTTTTTCACCCATTTTAGTTTTATAGGTGCCATGGATGTTGCCACAGGGGTGATGGGCAATTTCATGGCCTGAGGTATTATAGGCGAAGATGTACATAGAAGCATTGGGTCATTAAGTAGTGAGATATGAGATTGTTTAAAGACTTAACTTAATATAATTACTAGAGTGGGTTCAGCTTGTAAAATTAAAAAAACAATTCAAGGATATGGCCGTGTAAGGTGTTTACAATATTCTTAGACACAAGCACAAGGATTATTTTAGTTCCTTACACCAGAGTGCAAGAATTATCAGTATCAAGATACTATGAGGTACTTTTGAAGCCCTTGAGGATTAAGTTAAAGAAGCAATAATTAATATGTGCTATTAGCCCTGAAATTATTGGGTCACTGTCCAATATAATTGAATACCAGTGACCATAATGTTGATAAAAGTGGAAATAATTTATGGCTTTAATTCATGGAGGAAAGTGTACTAAATTGCTGTAGGAGCAAATTTCTGTTTTACAAAATCTAAAAATGTTTTGAGAGGGTTTAAACTGTTTTGATTAAAAAATAGCTTTTTTGATACTTAATTGCAAAAATATATGCACAATTGAGCTAATATAAGTTTTTTAGAAACTTATTGTTTTTTCTTTCCAATAATTACTTAAATATTTCTTTCTTTGCTGAGAAAATTATACATTAATCTTTAGTCTTAATCCTTCGATACTGCTTTACTTTAAAGTTTTTTGTCTCATGTTACTTGACCATCAGTTCAATGTACCAGGGAAGCTCATTTGAGAGTTAATATTTGTAAACGTTACTAAGAAAAGTATTTTATCAGGCTCTTCCAAAATGCATAAATGTACCATGCTTTAGATCAAGGAGAAATCTATTTTTGAAGGAGCCACTATCATTAATGACTTCTGTGAATTTCAATAAAAGGCAGTGATAACCATTTAGGACATAATTATCTCCCCATGCATTGATTTAAGTATTTAATTGACTGATAAGAGTTTGAGAAGTTTTACAAAAATTCTGTTTTTTTATATTGATAAGCTACTATAGTTTCAATTAAGTAAATAGACTAGATTTATCATTTTTGGTAATTCTTGGCCCAATCTAATAGGGGGTACAGTCACATGATTTTATTTGCGGGTCCTAAGTTTATGAAAGAAAATCTCCCAATATGGTGCTTTAGTGGTTTGCCTAAGCAGCCATATTGGATGGGAAGTGGTAGTGCAGGTGTCATAATTAAGGACATTTACATGAAATTGTCCATAAATTTAATCTAGGTCAAAAAACTCAGAGATCAAATAGATAATCCCTAAAAGATACCAGTAATCTTTTTAATGTCATTGATAGAAATTAGGTTTTAGCTTTACCTGTTGTTAACTTTTGGCGTTTCTGGTTGATTCTGCAAAGCTGGTTGCACATGTTAAAACCCATTGAGCAGCGTATGAGTGATAGATGATTGCTGATCCTCAATAAATAACAATAATAAGCTATATAAATAAGGAGCTCTTGCCCCAATAATACAAATTTATTAAATATATAAACTAATAGCTACTTCCTTCAACCCTTGCCTAACCTATTAATCGTTGGAACACCCTCCTAATTCTCTTGTTCAGCTATTAACCTTCAACTGTCTTGGTTTTTTATCCATAAGCTTAGTAACTTAATATTCCTTAAAATTTTAAGAGTTTCATCCATTATCTAAGATAAATCAGAATACCCTCAATTTCACTAAACTATTAATACTTCAAATAATTTGCATCACATTGACATAATCTTCTGCTCAACCTTGATGCTCACCTTGACTCATAAAATATTTCTCACCATATATATGGCTTATCATCCAGTCATATCAATATCTTGAAACCTGTTGTAAAAATTTACTTTGGTTGCTATCAGCAAGCAACCCAGTAACCTTTTTACTGCACAGGTTTGGTTTCCTTATGCACTTTGTCGCAATGTATAGAATGAATTATTAATTAATGATAGTATGGAGACTATTAACTGTAGTTGAGTATGGATTTTATTTCAGCCCAATGCTCAGCCAGTATAACCGAGTAAATACTCATGAAGTCATACTCATAGGGATTAGTTCCCTTGCTCTTGTCCACCCAATCTTCGCTGAGATACCCCAGTTACAGTCTCTTTCAGCCCAACACACAGTCAGCATTTATCCCTGATTGTGGCTCCTTCTTCTCTAGATCCCTGCTTGGATCTTTACTCTTCTCTGAGAGTCTTCCAATTTTTGACCTCTGCAATAATATCCTTGATACAGAACAACACAACAGAAGCTGATTATAGTTTAACTATATACCAAATGGATAATATTACTGTTCTCATAAAGACTGTTTTTGTAAATAATGTTTTTTATTATAGTAAATCCTAGGGAATATATATGGTAGGGAATTCATCTGTTTAATCATTGGTTGACATCTCTTCGATGTAACAGCAGCCATTGCCATTGAATCACCTATCCTTGTCTCAGCAGTGATGGTCTTCCCCATCCTGGCTAGGATTCCATTGTTGGACATCCTTGAGACCTCAAACAGAAAGAGTCAGAATATGTGTCCTTAACATTTTCCTCTCAATCCAAGCAAACCAACCATATTTGGCTAGCAACCTGCTTAGGTATTGGGACTTATTACCCATTATGGCAGGTCACTCACCAACTGATTGATTTGCTAGTTGCAGGCGGCATCACTCGCCTCACAACTTGCTATTCATTCCCAATCAGTCAGTGATGAAACCTGACCGATCCCAATTAGTACACCTGATAGTTAATTACTATCAGATGCCCCTATTTCATTGGCAACTCCGCCCAATGAGATCTTAAGTATTCATCCAGATTGATCCCCAACTGATATGACCAGGAGAATATCCCAAAATCCCCTAAACGTATTTACTCCAAAACCTGGGCCAACCAATTTCTGATTCACTTCGCCTTAGGGAATTTTCCCCTAGCATACTAGGTAACCTAGAAGGCTGGGAATTTAGGCAAAACTTCCCAACACATCCCCCTCTTGCCTAGATTTCTAGCGAGAAAAGGACTGGAGCATGAGAACACGGCTTTGGACACTTGGTCAAATACTTCATTGGTTCAAGTGGAGTACACTCATCAATACTCAACGCTGCTTGGGACAACCTTTAGCATATGGCGTTCTTCCTCTTCCTCCTCACTACCACCTTCTCAGAGCGCAGTCCCCACAATATACTGTCGTGCCAGGCTAATCAATTTACTCATGATGATATTAGTCCCAGGATCAAGTTCTCCCTCATAAGGGTATATGATCTGCTGTCATATTCAGGATTCTTAGTCCAGCGCCCTTGATTTCCTGATTTTCTCCTTGTCCTAGACAGGAGACTCTTTCTGTCAATGTTTGTTTCATGGCTTAATTAAGAATACTTATTACTTATGCGCCCTTGTTATTTCTTTCATTATCTCTTGGCTTAAGTCATTCCTAATTCTTCTCTTGGAGAGCTTATCCCATTAATTTTGAGATTAATTTCTCCAAAATTGGAGCTTAATGGATTGTAGAGTGCATAATGTCAACTTTCATATAAGTCCAACATCCCCCTCTTGTCCAGCTCATATGTCAAATTCTGAGTCGCAATACCAGCAGCTCCTGAATATATTGTCTGATCCAGACCTCCATCTCTTCCAGCAGATGAGTTGGGATGCTTAGCAGAACCTCTTTTATGGTCCTTCTAGGACTCATACGCCTAGTCTGGAGCCAGCAGCTAGTCCTTCCATCAAATTACTGGAAATGATAACTAATCCCTATGAAACCAGGCTAGCTATCATTTAAAACAACTCTCAGCCAATTCTTCCTCTGCTGATGAATCCAGAGTTGGACTTCAAAACTCTCTTGGATTCAGCTCCTTTTGCTGATGCTCTGAACATCGTCATAGATGCTCTAGAAATTATGCCAGTTTCTCTTGATTTTTCGTTTCTTGCCAGGTCAGACTTGCTCCCTGAGTTCCTCTTCTGACTCGGACAATATTACAAACCCACTGTTCTGGTCTCCGAGCTCACCATTGGTAACAGTATTAACTTTGAGCTCCCCTACGCTGAAATCTGGGCCCAAGTCACTGAGGCTTTGACTCTAGCACTGAATCTCTCTAATCTGAATAACATTCTGGATCAGGATACTGCCGCTTATGCTCTTTGCTTTGCTGGCCAAGTTCTTTGAAGTTGGTCCACAAAGCTTCCACCTCGCCTGGGTTCCACCTTTGTTCAGCTTTAGCTTCTGAGAAGCCCATAGTTGACACTTTCAGGATGCAATCCATTCCTTGCATGACTATCTCTTCTCTGACACTTCTCATTGGTATCTTCCGCTGATGGCGTTGATAGGGGGCATGATTCAGCAACCCCGTCAAGCATCCCTTGTTCACTTGCCAGCCCACATGTCCAGTGTCCTTGATGAAGCCTGTCATCAGGCGCTTAGGGCTAATCTTCTGGCTTCAGTGCCATATTGGGATTACTTGAGGTTATTCACCAATTGCCTCTTCTTATATTGTTGCTTTCCTCCCTGCTCTGGGGTTTTGCAATTGGCTTCATCTGACATCTCAATTTCCCTTCATCTAGTCGCTTTCTCTCAGGGCTTGGCGTCCGCTCAATGAACGTGGTTTCATGTAGGTCTCGCCCTTGCTAGCGTCTGATCTCATATCAATTTTGACAGGCTGTTCATTCCTACTGCGATCCATCCTCCCTCCCCTAAAAAGCAACATAGGCAGAATCATCCCCATACCAAGGATAATTAATAAAAATAAAAAGTATAAAATTATATCGGTTTTTCTCTATGCATTTTGAAATATTTTTTTCCAATATCTTTTATCAATCTTTTATTTTAATCCTTTTTTTCCATGGGACTTGACCTTGTTTCAGTTCAGTGGTCCATCTTTATTTTTTCCCCAAACTGAGTCCTAGGTACTTAAACCTACCAGTTTTCTATGGCTCTGAGGTCCTTTTTCGGACTTAACCATCTAGATTGGTTCAGAGGTCCTTTTTGGGACTTTACCTAATCATCAGGACTTGACCAACTTAATGGTTCATCGATCCTTTGGGAACTCTTTTATTTTTTTCTCAATCCATTGCTTCATATACTTAGCATGGACTTGGTTCATAACTCTTTCTTCCAAGAGATTCTTGATGGAATAAGCATCAGTCGCCAAATTGGCAATCACTTCAAACGGACCTGACCACAACACATCTAATTTGTTTTTTCATCCAAAACCATGCATATTGCAATAGGCAACTCTTTCCCCTAATCGATATTCTTCTAAGGCCAGTCAGTTATTGTCACCCATCAATTTCGCTCGTATCTTTTTCTTCAAGGTTGTATCAAATGCTTGCAATTGCATATTGATCAAGATACTCATCAGTTGGTTCAGGTATTGCTCAGTACTTATCCCAACGTAGGTTCCACCACTGAATATATAATTGACGGCAACATGGCCTTTTTCCCATATAACAATTCAAATGGCATCTTTCCTGTCGCTGTATGATGACTGATGTTGTAGGCAAACATCACCAAACTCAGGTACATTCCCATGCGAAAGTTCTTCCTTCAACTAGCTTCCTCAGCGTTGTGGCTAGCGTTTCATTCACCCATTCTACCAGTCTGTTCATCTCCAGCTGGTAAGGTACTGACACAACTCCTCAGATCCTCATTATTTTATTTAATCTTGGGATCACATGAGACGTGAAGTAAGTCCCATTGTCGCTAAGCAGGACCAGCAGACATCCATGATGATAACTTCTTGAACCAAGATGAACCTCGCGGTACTGGTAGCATCTACTCTCATTAGGGCCTTCATCTTGACCCATCTTTTCAGATGGTCAATAGCAACTATAATGTACTTGACTCCCCCTATACTCATCAGTGGTTCCATCACGTCTATGGACACCATGTGCCAGGCAAATCCAGGGCGGACCAGTCATTATCCAGTTGTATTCTTATGTGGTTTGTTCAGCTGGCACTCCACACAACAAGCAAGATAATCCGTGACATCATAGTTGATTGATTCCCAGTAATAGTACTGGCAAATGTGTTCAGTTGTTTTCCTCAGGCTTCCATGACTGACAACCTTTGTGAGCTGCTTATACTATTGCTTCTCTTTCTGACGGTTTTAGGAATAATATCCACTTTCCGTTGATCATCTTGAATACTTGTCCATCCAAGGTCTTGATGTTTTCCATCACTTTCTGAAGTGCACCTTGGATTTCTCAGGGCTCATCCCCAATTTTTTTCTTTGACCATTCTCTGGAATATCTCATCCACCTGCGGGAATACCAACTGGACCATTGGCAACCGCAATAAGACATCCACATTCTGGCGAGAAGCCCCCACTCTGTGGACAATCTCTTAATCATAAGCCTAGAGCTTTAGTGCCCATCAAGACAGTCGTCCTTCTGGCTCACTTAAATTGTGCAGCAAATGCAGTGAAGAGTGGTCCATTACCACCTTAAAGTGCATTCTGTGGATGTACACCTGAAACCGCTTGCATGCATGAAAGACTGCAAGGCATTCACGCTCAATCACGGTGTAGTTCCTCTCAGTGGCTGAGAGTGTCCGGCTCACATATGCCACGGGATGTTCATCCCCAAGTTCATCTACTTGGCCTAGTATGGCGCCGATTGCTGTCAACAAAGCATTGGTTTGAATAATAAACTCCCATTCATAATTCAGATATTTCAGAATTGGCGAATCTATTAAATACCGGCGTAGCTCATCAAAGGTGTCCTGGGCCTCATCATTCCATACAAATCCTTTTTTTGGATCCTTCAATAGTTGTTATAATGGCTCAGCTATTTTGGTGAAGTCCCAAATAAACCTTCTATAGTATCTGACCATCCCAAGAAACACTTGGATGTCTTGGACACTCCTCGGTACAGCCATACGTTCTATAGCTGCTATCTTCTGGGTTTGCGGCTGCAATCCACTTTTGTTGGTTACGAATCTCAGGTATCCCAACTCTTTCTTAAAAAAGTGGCACTTCCTTGGCTTGATCTTCAGGTTAGCCGTGGACAGTCGTTTAATACTTCTTCCAAGTGGTGTAGGTGATCAGTAAACGTCCTACTGAACACGTTGATATCGTCCAGATATACAAGGATGCATGACAACTTCAAGTCGTTTAATATTGCATCCATGGCACTCTAAAACGTTGCAGGCGCATTGCATAGACCCCGGGGCATCCTTGTCAGTTGGTATAGCCCCTGCACAGTAATAATCGCGCATTTCTCCTGGTCTTGCTTTGGCAAGTCAATCTGCCAATATCCCGGAATCAGATCCATTGTGGAGCTTACTCCACTTCTAAACAATCTAGCGCATTGTCAGTCCTTGGTAAATTGATACAAATACTTCTTCATAAATTTTATTCAGCCTTTGGTAGTCAATCACCACCCAGTCGATTCTATCATTCTTCTTTACAATAAGAATCAGACTCACCCAGGGACTTTAAGACGAAATTAGAAGCCCATGCTTCACTGGTTTGCTGATTTCATCCTCCACTACCGCTTCAGCGGCTTTTGATCATCAGATTGGTCTCATCCTGATCAGCAAATTTTCCCTGGTGTCGACCTTGTGGATCATGTCTCATGTACATCCCAAATTGTGGTCTTCCTGAGTGAACACTTCCTTATACTTTTTAAATAGTTAAAGCACCTCCTCTTGCTGGACTTCCAACAGATCAACAAGCTGCTCTCGATCAACCAATAGGTTGATACTTTTGGCTACCCAGGCCAGTTATCCCGTTTTGTCAAGAGACCTAAAATTATGGAATCTTGTCAATTTGGCCGTTGGGATTATTGAACAAATGTGATGAGCTGATTCCTCTTGATCTTCATCAGTTTATCTTAAATATGCTGGGAGAACTCGAACTTCTCCATGGCCCAGCAATATTATCCCAGGAGCCACACATGGCTCCACTCTGGACTTCTTCCAGGGGCTTCTGACCTCTTTCATGATGGCTTCCTTTGCCTCAGCATATGACCAGCTGTCCCCCGTCAAGTGAGGTAACACTAAATTTTGACAGTCAGTGTCCAGGAAATTTATGACCGTCAACGCCTTTTGGCGATCCTCATAGCCATTCATGGACATGTTGAACAGTCAGAAAAATTATGGGGCATTATCCCAATGGAACGTTGTGAATTTAGGAGTTGCCCTAAATACCTCCAAGTAATTTCTGTCTGATTCTCTTGGTTCAGCTACTCAGCTAACATGAGGAGAGACTTTGAGCATCATCTCCAAAATGGCAGCAAAAGTGGGCGGCATGTTCCTTGGGGTATTTGACTTCACAAGTATCATGTGAGGACTCCTTTCTTCAGCATCGCTTGCCATATCAGGCTCACAAGCACATCTGTGAGCTTAAAGTTCAACCACTTGTTTGATCAATCTCTTGATATCCACACTGAAATTTCTTAAACAAACATGATCCGCTTCTCGCTCCATTTTCAGGTATAAGACCTCTCAAACGAGGTCCCTTCTTTCTTCTTAAACGAAGTTACTTTCCCTAGTAAATCGTTCTCAAGGCTTACTACATTCTCTATTCCTTCCTCCACCTTGGCGACTCATTCTTCTAAGGCCACGAGCTCCTAATGGTCCGCTGAGTTTAAGGCATTCTGGTTTACAGTGGCTAACTCAGTCCACACTTTGCGTAGCAATTCTTTGTATGACATTATTATAGATTCTTCACTCAACTACCCCTGTAGTGAGCACCAACTTGTAAAGATTTACTTTGGTTGTTATCAGCAAGCAACCCAGTAACCTTTTTACTGCACAGGTTTGGTTTCCTCATGCACTTCGTCACATTGTATAGAATTTATGTTTATTTGATATTAGATAGAGACTATTATCCGTAGTTGAGTATGAATTATATTTCAGCCCAATGCTCAGCCAGTATTCCCAATTAAATACTCATGAAGTCATACTCATAGGGATTCGTTCCCTTGCTCTTATCCACCCTATCTTCGCTGAGATACCCCAGTTACAGTCTCTTTCAGCCCAACACACAATCAGCATTTATCCCTGATTGTGGCTCCTTCTTCTCTGGATCCCTGCTTGGATCTTTACTCTTCTCTGAGAGTCTTCCAATTTTTGACCTCTGCAATAATATCCTTGATACAGAACAACACAACAGAAGCTGATTATGGTTTAACTATATACCAAAAAGTATAACATTACTGTTCTCATAAATACTCTTTTTGTAAATAATGTTTTTATTTATAGTAAATCCTAGGGAATATATATAGTGGGGAATTCGTCTGTTTAACCCTTTGCTGACACCTCTTTGATGAAATGGAGCTGTTGCCATTGAATCACCCATCCTTGTATTGGCAGCGATGGTCTTCCCCATCCTAGCTAGGATTCTGTAGTTGGACTTGTTGAGACCTCAAATGGAAAGAGTCGGAAAATGTGTCCCTAACGTTTACCTCTTGATTCTAGTGAACCAACCTTATTTGGCTAGCGACCTGCTTAGGTAATGGGACTTATTACCCATTATGGCAGGTCACTCACCAACCAATCGATTTTCTAGTTGCAGGTGGCATCACTCACCTTGCAACTTGCTATCATTCCTAATCAGTTGGTGATGAAACCTGACTGATCCCAATTAGTACACCTGATAGTTAATTACTATCAGATGCCCCTATTTCATTGGCATCTCCACCCTTGAGATCTTAAGTATTCGTTTGGATTGATCCCAATGAATAAAACCAGGAAAATATCCCAAAATTCCCCAAACGTAGTTATTTTTAAAATTCAGGCCAACTTCTTTCTAATTTACTTTTCCTTAGGGAATTTTCCCCTAGCAATACCAGGTAATCTAGCAGGCTGGGAATATGGGCAAAAATCTTAACACCTGTCAAGACTGATAATTATAGTAACAAAACATTCAAAATTTGGATAAAACTTCCTAAAGCCTATAAAAATTAACATGTACTAAAGTTTGAGTTTGGCCAAGTTAAAAAGTCTCAAACTAGTTTAAAGCAAAAGTTTTTCAGCTTCCTAAGTTTAAATGAGCTCAACATTTTAAAATTTGTTCATAAAACTCGGACCTTGCTGAAATGTCTTTCAACTTTCATAGATACTATTTCAATTCTAAAATGTAGGTTATCTACAACCAAATCTCACCTAAATCTGATCCACATCTAATATATAAACTTGTTATAATCCTTTTTCTTTTAATTCAGCTTAGGTATATGGGGCTGACCGACTAAATATTTTCCTAGCAAGCTCAAAGCCCACATGATTTTCCTGCCAAGTCTGCAGCACACTGTTTTGTGCGCATTTGCTTTGTACCCTAC
Organism: Massospora cicadina; assembly: GCA_022478985.1. Classification (NCBI taxonomy): domain Eukaryota; kingdom Fungi; phylum Entomophthoromycota; class Entomophthoromycetes; order Entomophthorales; family Entomophthoraceae; genus Massospora; species Massospora cicadina. The sequence goes on from JAKSZP010014751.1 coordinate 49,046, forward strand.
CAAACATTATCAGTACCTATGATCTCTTTATACTCTTACTCTTGGTTATTTTAGTGTGCATTTTGAACCAAAATTTATCTAAAAAGATATTAGAAATTGGTTAAGACGTTGCTTCATGATTCTGGTACATTATTTACTCTTTTGGCTACTATCCCCAAACTTTATCTACATAAAACTCCTGTGAACTACTTTATGTGACAATATAGCTTGAACTGATTGTCTCATCTCAGCTCAGAATCCAGATAACCAAATCCTGAGCCAAGATACTAGAGATTCGCATTTGAGGTCAGGCTTGGTACTAGGACTGCTCCCTTCCCAAGCTATTCTTTAGACTCAGTTGAGCATAAAGTATGAATAAAAGGTATTAACAAATGGAGATCTAAAGATATCAAACCCACAATTTTTCTTCTTAGTTCATAACTTTGAACTATCTTAGCTGCTTTGTCCATCCTTCAAGCCTTACCTAATTTGTGTGGAATGACAAGTTTTTGTCACAAGAACAAAAATTTGAGCTTTTAAAGCTTGGATCTCTACAAATTACTCTGTCTTTTTCTTGAGGGTTTTACGACTTGAGAATGTTGAGAACGTTGAGAATAATTCCTTGCTCAACAGCTTTATTTCAATACTCAAATAGAATAAAGGATCAGTGAGGTATATCCTTACATACCTGACGTTCTCCTTCTGTTTTAAAATCTTCCTAAAGTCTGAGGTATAAATATTCTAGTATCACTCAGATCTTCACCTTACCTCCTGAATCCATCTACATGTTGGACTATGTTTTAGAATTATAAAAGGACGTCAAACATAAGGTATATGGTGATCAGAAATTGGCATTTTTTACATTTTGTTATATAATTCCACACTCACTCATTTCCTGCTTCAATCTGACTACCATATTGGATGACCTTGATATCACTTGGGTCTCAGTTGTTGGGCAAACTAGCACTGAGGAGAGCTGGTGAATGATGGCCATTTGTGGACTAAGGTGATAATTGTTGTTAATTTCTTGAAGGTCCCCCTCAATTGAGGATTGGAGGGCACCAAGGGAACCTGGACCAGCATTTGGCACATCACTGTACAGTTCGCCTTGTGTGGGGACATTCATATGGCTAAGCTGGAATGTTTCCTCTATTGTTACAATTGGGGACAGCGCCTTCCTATGCAAGATGGAAAGTCCATTGTCAACAGAAGAAATAAGGGAGCTTATCTCAGTTAAGTACTGGCATACTTCTCTGCGTTGCTTGGGCTGATCCAAGCACCCCATCCCAATTTGCCTTTTTTAGTTGTCCCTCACCATAAGGGCACAGAATTTATTCTGGGAAAATCTTGGAGCTCAAGGAAACTCATCCCATGAAGCCCTCATGGTGGCAGCATCCCGCTTAGGAGCTTCTCCAATAGAGTGCTTCCATTTTGTGGGGGGGTGATGAGACGATACTGTTTTAATTAATTGCCCATTTTGACTCAAAAATTGTACCTCTTTTTATTTAACCGAGGTAAGTTGAAAGGGGATGGAAAACAACAAAACAGAAACTCCAAAACTAGACCAACCAAAACTATGAACTGATCCACCCTAATCAAGCAGCAAGACAAACAAAAGAAACGAGAAAACAAACTACCAGGTGGCACAGTGGCAAACCACTTATCCCACCATGGCAGAGGGTGAGGGGGGATCAGGAAGATCATCATAATCATCATTGGGCTCAGCATTGAAGAAGCGGATCAATGTTGATAGCAAGGGGGTTGGGGCATCCGTGGGATGTGGGTTGAGTTGAAGTAGATAGCCAATGAGATTGACAATTTGTACCTGGATGAAAGCCTCTATGAGTTCAGCAACATGGTGTTCAGCTTGGATGCAGGCCTTGACAGTTAAATTAATTTCGCAATGTTGACTCTGGTGACATGTGTGAGTGAGGAAAAATCTTCCAGTTCAACACATGTTAGACAGCGGTGGAGGCAGTTTAGTAGAGGCGTGATTTACTTATGCAATAAGGGGAAAATGGGGGAATAAAGGGGGGATTCAGCCCTTTTTAATTTCAAAAACATATTTTGCCTCAGCTTTGCAGAGATGGTAATTTTTGGACAAGGCCACCGCCGCCTTGGCAAGCTGGTGGTCGTTTTGGTATGGGATAGCATTTGTTTGGGGACATATTGGTTGGGAGGGGCTGAGGCATTATAGTCTGAATTCAGGTAAGGTTCAAAACAAATTGGATAGTCAAGTGGTGGGACAATTTCATCAGATTTGGTCACTTCATCCAATATGTCCCATGGATTTTGGCTGACTTGGATTGATTTGGTGATAGGTGCTGTGGTTGGATAAGTTTTGGGTGGGAAATTTTTGGATTAAATATGGGTCCAAACATGCTTCTGATTGGTTGACATGGGTGCAAATTGGCCGTCTTGGAATTTAGTTACTAGATTTTTCTGTTGATTCAATGATCACACAACTTGGGGGTGGGTGCAGCCAAAACCTTACTTAAACGCTGTTGGTGTGGACTCATGGGTGGGGTTGGCAGTTTTTGTGGGGTTTGAATTATATTGACATGTCTTTTTGGTATGGTCCAATTCATGGCAGAGGGGAAAACTGTATGGTTGCTATCAATGCCAGCCCAAAATAAATGGTTAGGTGCATATGGGATGTATGCACGAAATGGAATGTGCTAGGCCATGTTCAGCTGATGGTGGGTAATGGTGGCCATTACCTGAGGTGCCGTTAGGCGCTCAGCACCACTTGGAACAATGATTGGATGATGAAGTCTTTGCCATAAGTGGACAGCCCTGAAATCAACTCCTCATAAAGTTTTTGAGGGGGAGGGTATGAGGGGAGGTTCACAAAGGTCACCACAAGGCTGGTATCATCTGAGAGACGTGTTTGGGTGGTGGTAATGGGGGTGTTTTTGTATATCAAGGGCATAGCTGCTGTAGCGGCTGCATCCTCCCTGGTGATGAACCCTATATCAAAATAAGCTTTTGTAAGGCGGAAGCCTATAAATACTGCCTGTGTGAAGGTGGCAGTTGCAGCTCAATTATCGCTCTGTTGGCATATGGGAAGAGAAGTCCATACTCTATGTGAATGCAAAAGCGAATATTGGATTGTGGTAGGGCTAGGGGGTGGGGTGGGTTGGGTGGGCTCATGCGAGGTGGAGTGCAAAGTCCAAAAAGGGACATAGTGGCCAGATGTAAAAGCAGATTGGATGAGCTAGTCCATATGAGTTTGCCTGCTGGGTGTTAAATGCTAGCAGGTGGAGCACCGCTGCCCCACGCTGGTGAAGCAGGTGGTGAATTCAAGGACATATATTGGGAAATTATTGCTGTGAGATGGTGTTGGAAAATTGATTTGTTTTTTCAAAATCACTCTAAAGTAATGTTGAGTAGAAAGAAAGATCAGAAGTTGGATCTCCAAATTAAAAGTTGATTTGCCTAGGGTCCCCAACTGAGGTCAAATTTATAACTAGGGCTGAGCCCTTCCTGAGCTAATATTTAGATTTGAAAAAATTTTAATTATAGTATGGAGTGGGTTTCCAAAGGGATGATTTTGGAAATTAACTCACGCCTTTTCCAAACCTTATTGAAAATTTCGATCTCTCTTGGCCGCTTTGGCCACCCCTCATGCCACACATAATTTTCTTGGCAAAAAAATTGTTTCAAGAACAAAGACTTATGCTCTTGGGGATTGGCTCTCCCCAATTGATTTATCCTTTTCTTGTGGTGTTTAGAACGTCAGAGAATGGTGAGAATAACTTTGTTGACAGTTTTATATTTGTAATTTAAAATAAAATGTTTCACTGGGAATTACCTCGCATACCTGACGTTTTTTCCACATTCAAGTTTCCTAATTCCTGATGTATAAATAAGTTAGTATTATCCATCTCTAGCGCTTACCTCCTGAGGTCTGCTATGTGCTGGACTATATTTCAGAGTTGATAAATGGAGCCAGATGTAAGGCATATAGAAATCAGAAACTGGGATGGTTTTGTTTTTGTACACTTTCCATAACAATATTTGATAAGCAAAAGGATTAGTCATGAGTTTCTTCTCCTGTTGATTTTCTAGAGCTGATTAAGCCCTTTTAGAGTTTAATCTCAATATAAAGAGGAGACTGAACTAAAATGAGTGTGTTTCTATTACTTTCTATAATAATACTTCCTGTTTGATGATAGGAAGAACAATCTGAGCCAAAAAATTATTCAGGTTAATGTGTGACCCTGTCTATAAATTCTTTAGGAAACTGATGTATACAATTAACTATAGATATATGATAAAGTCTAATACATGAAGCCAAAGTGTTTATTGAAGGGTCATTAGGGGATATATAAGTGACAAATGGCCTTTAAAGGCCCACTTATACATTATCATCAACATCAGTATCCAAAAAAGTGATATACATTCTAGACATCAACTAATAACATTTTCTATGGTATTGGCCAAAACATTTTGAAAGTTAGAAGTTTAAAAAACTGCATATGTTTAATTAAATAACATTATAAGTAATTGGCGATTAAGCTGATACTTTCAGCAAGTATAGTAATCAAACCAACTATAATCAGTTAATCAATTAACATTATAACTTGTTCAGATCTTCCAATATTTAACTCTAAAAAAAACTAGGTTGATAAATTGGTAGTTGTACCTAACTAAATAGAACACTAGTTTCTGAACATTTTAGAAAAAGAATATCTGATCAATATTTAACACATCTCAGCTTAACCAGATGATCTTTCTCATTCCTATTGACACATTTCCTCTGCAGACAACATCTTAGGAGTCATGTTACTAAATTAATATAGTTTCATAACGCTGACATGATAGAGATGTCCTTGGTACATCCCCCTCTCACCAATAGGCGGCGAAAAGATGGCATTATTTGGCATAAAAAATAATGGTAATGTCTTTAGAAATGATCAGAATATTGCCAAATAAATTATAATTAAGATAAACCTAAAACCAACATAAATTTTGATATTAGTATGATTAAATATATAAAAGTACAATGATATTTTTCCAAGTTTGATAGTTATATACGTGCTATTATAAGAAATTAGCATGCACCCTATTAACAGTACATACATTGAATGTTATTAATAGTATTGACACCCAATGTCAACTTATTGTTGACCTCAAATAGTCCAACACAGAGCTTTTACAAAACATCTCATCATATAAAGCTGTGAGTGTAAAAAGAAAATAAACTTTATATGAGGTACGCTGACCAGGTGATGGACATTATCAAAACAAGAACTCCAAACTAAACAAATCAAAAACGTGAATCAACTGCCCTAAATAAGCAACAGGACATACAAAAAAATGAGAAAACAACCTACCAGGTGGCACAGCAGCGAGCCACTTATCCCACCATGGCTGAGGGGGAGGTGGGATCAGGCAGATCATTGACTTCAGCATTGAAGATGCGGATCAATGCTGATAGCAAGGGGGTTGGGGAGTCCGCTGAGTGAGGGTCGAGGTAAAGCAGATAAGCATTGAAATAGACAATTTGTGCCAGGAGAATAGCCTCCATGAGTTCAGCAACATAGTGTTTAGCTTGAATGTGGGCGTTATGAAGCTGGGCTATTTTTGCGATTTTGGCCCTGGTGACACATGTGGATGGGGAAAAATCTGCCAGTTCAGTGACATGCTTGACAGTGGTGGCGGCAATTTCAGTGATGCGTATATTTTCATATTTTGCAATAGCAGGGAAATTTTGGGGAACATGGTGAAATGCAGCCCTTTTTTATTTAGTAACATATTTTGCCATGGCTTTGTGGAGATGACTATTTTTGGGTAAGGTCACTGCGGCCTCAGAAAGCTGGTGGTGCTTTGGTATGGGTAGCATTGGGTTTGGAAACGTATTGTTTGAATGAGAATAGGGCATCAAGGTCTGAATTCAGTTAAGTTTCTAAATCAAAAGGTTTATCTGGAGGTGGGACAATTTCACCAGATCTGGACACTTCATTCAGTAAGTCCCATGGATTTTGGCTGACTTGAATTTATTCGATGATAGGTGGCTGTGGTTGAGTAAGTTTGTGGGGCGGTAAAATTTTTAGTTTATTATGGGTCCAAGCCTGCACCCAATTGGTTGGCATGGGTGATAATTGGCTGGCTTGGGTTTGGGTTGCTAGATTTAGCTTCTGATGCATCAATTGCATGGCCTGGGGGGTGGGGGTAGCTAAAATCCTCACTTAAACGCTGTTGGTGTGGCCTCATGGGTGGAGTTGACCATGTTCACTGGGTGTGAATTGTATTGACAGGCTTTTTTCATATGGTCCAATATATGGAAGAGGGGTAAATTGTGCAACCATTGTTGATGTGAGCATAAAAGAGATGGTCAGGTGCAGATGGGATGTATTCACACGGTGGGATGTGCTGGGCCATATTCAGCTGGTGGGGGTAATGATGGCCATTGCCTGAGGTGCCGCTTGGCGCTCAGCTCACTTGAGACAATAAATTGGATGATGGGCCTGTGCCATATGTGGACATCCCTAACATCAACTCCTCATAAAGTATTTGAGGGGGAAGGTGTGCGGGGAGGATTGTAAAGGTCACCACAAGTGTGTTATCATTGGGGAGACATGTTTGGGTAGTAATAATAGGGGTGTTTTTGTATATTAAGGGCGTTGCTGATGCAGAGGCTGCATCCTTTTCAGTGGGGAAGCCAATATCAAGGTAGCCTTTGTAAGGGCATAAGTCATTAAACCCTGCAGGTGCAAAAGTGGCTGTTCCCAGCTCAATAAACGCTTTTTTGGCATATGGGAAGAGAAGTCCATACGTGACTTGGCGGCAAAAGTGGATAGTGGATCAAGGTAGGGCTAGGGGTTGGGAAGGTTGGGTGGACTAAAGTGAGATGTAGTGCTAAGTCCCTTGGAGGGATAAAGCAGCTAGATGTTTTTGGTGGACTGAATGAGCCATTCTGCATGCATTTGCCTGCTGGGTGGGAAAGAGCTAGCAGGTGGAGCACCAATTCCTTACACTGAGGCAGCCGGTGGTGGATCTGAGGTCATAAATTGAAAACTGATGCAGTGAGGCAGCGGTGGAATTTAACTGTTTTTCAAAAATAATTTGAAAGCGATTTCAAGAGGTAAGAAACGTTTTTTGTATTTGTCAAAATAATTACACCTATTATAAATTTTAAAAGTTTTTTAAGATGGATGCTTTGAAGCTTCATATTATTTAGCATTTATTTCTACTTGTGTATTGGCATAGGCGGAGAATTGTAATATATCAACAGCTTTTCATCTTTCAAATTATTTTAAGCTTAGTTTCAAGATAAACTAAGAATGAGATATAAAATTGGTGGCAAACAAGTACAATGTCCATAAATCTAATAAATTGGTGATTTACCAGTTGATAAATAATGGCTTAAATTACAGGCAAAAGCTGCTGATAATAAATAATTTGACCAACTGAATAGTTTGCCATCTATAAGCTTTTTCAAGATAATGGCAGAGTACCATTTACCTTTTTGACAATTCCATTAGTATCTGGATGGTATGGCTTCATAAGTACTCTTGTATTCCCATTTTTTAGCACTAGTGGTGCCCAACCCAAAAGGGGGAGCTGCCACGCATCTTTATTTGCAAATAGGCCAAACAAAGGGATTAATATAAATAAAAAATTCATAATATAGCCCCTAGGTTATCAGCCTAGGAAGCTATATCAGAAGGCAAGGAAGCTTTGGGGAAACTTTTGTTCAGCGCCCGCTTTAGCTGGTGGACCATGGATGACAACATAGGGGTAGGGGCATCAGCGACATGGGGTATTAGGAGGTATAGCTGCAGGTTTTCTTAATTTATGAGGCCAGCGGTATCCATCTCCTCAACGTGTTGAGCAAGTTGATGCTCAGCAAAAGTGATGATAGCGGGCACACAAGTGAAAGACTTGATGCGCTGGCGGGTTTAGGCTACTCTTGTATTCCCATCATATTGTTTAACTTTGGTTTGATATGTTTAGTGAAGTTGCTTCAGTTCTATGTTTTAAAATTTTGGCAGTCATAACATGATATCAACTTCTTCATTATAGATTTGGCAGTACTAATGGCATCCACTTTAGATGAAGCACGCATTTCTACACAACGGCTCAGAGGAACAATAGCCACAATAGTTATAAGTGTTTTTAGTGCTCATAGTCAGGTGTCCTAGATAACCATGGAAATAATTTACAAAGCAAACCCAAGCTTAACTAATTGGAAAGCGGTTGATTTCTTAGAGGGCTTGTGTGCTTGGCACATTGCAAAATAATCAACAGTCTCCACAGAGTCAAGAACAAGAGATTATTTATACTATTTTGGCAAAGTTCTCTAACTCATTCTGAAATACTCCATGCTTTGTTTATTTATGAGATTCAATGATAATTGCAGTTAACTGAAAAGCTTTGGAAACATTAAGGATTTTCTATACACTTTTTAAAAGTTGTTCTTTGACAATCAGAGTGCTCTCCATCGCCTTATACAATGCTTGCTGAATTTCTAGTGTTTGGTTCTCTACTTTCCTGTAATTATTCTTTCATATCAATCAATGGATTTAATTTGGAGAACCACAACTGTTAGCAAACAGGATAGACTGTCTGAAGGGTAAATTACAGTCTCAGCTTGATGTAAAATCTTGAAATTGTACGCTTGCAATATAAATGCCCAGCGTCCTATATTCCTGAAAGCTTATTAAGAACTATGTAGCCATTGAAGCAAAGAATGGTCTGTTACCATTTAAAAGCGTGCACCATATTCTATACTTCACACCACTTATAGGCATATTACTATAAGGCATTAACGCTTTGTCATGATGTGGGTTTGTCATGATTGCTCAGAGTTCAGTTAACATATGGTATAGAGTGTTCAATACTAAATTTTTACTATCTGACTTAGTATGAAACTAATTACTATAAAGAATACATATTTATGTATGATAACTGATAATTAATATTTAATACCGATTCCATCATCAAATACATTTTAGGTGAATCAAATGAGTTCTGCACTTTGTCATTCACTCAAAGCCTCTCTTTGGATTCTTAAGAAGCTGGTAAAGTGGCTCCGCTATAAATGCAAAGTTTTTTCGAAAAGTTGATAGTAGCTGACCATTACTTAAAATACTTGAACATTTTAAACATATTTAGATTGTGACATGGCCCAAATTGCCTCAAACTTGGGTCTTTGAGGGCGTAGTCTATTAGTGTTGACAACAAAATCTAAGTATCCAATCTCCTTTTTAAAGAAGTGATACTATTGATTTTTTATCTTAAGATTTGCTGCCAATAGTTTTTAAAAACTTCATCCAAGTGTCAAAGTGATCTTTATGCATGTTAATAAAAACATTGATATCATCTAAGTAGACAAGATTGCATGAAAACTTCAGATCACCTAAAACAGTATCCATCACTCATTGGAACCTTGCTAGTGCATTACAAAGACCTTAAGGCATCTGCAACAGCTGATATGGTCCCTGACCAATAATGATTGCAAATTTTTCTTTATTCTTTTTATTTAGGTTAATATGCCAGTACCCAGATATGAGGTCCATTGGCAAAAAGAAATGAGTCACTCCTAGGCAAACAAGAGAATTGTTGATATGTGGTAGTGCGTATGAGTTCTTTTTCATTATTTTATTCAGCAAAAAGTAACTATGACAAAATGGTGGATACGTCTTATTTTTTTAAATTAAGATTGGACTTGCCTGAGTGCTAGAAGATGGAACCAATAACCCAAGGTCAAATAATTATACAAACTCATTAGCAACTAGTGTCTCACTCTTCCAAAATTTTTTGATGGGATGCATATGAATCAGCAGCTGATCTTAAACGTCTACTTTATGAACTATACCTTTGGAACAACTGAGGTCATAATATCTTGTGCAAACACCCTAGATTACCATATAAATAAATTAATAACTTATTCTTTTTGCTCCTTAAGGATCTCCATCAAGTTTATACTGATTAAACACAGCAAGAATTTTACTGGGATCTTGAGTCATCATATAATCTCATTTTGTTCAAATTACTAATGGAATGAAAGGATGAAAGTCGTGTAGTAGGAATTAAATAAGCGAAGGTCACTACTTGATTTTTTCTATCCATATTAACTTATTCAATAGGTTGGTAATTAGTACCTGAATTTTCCATGACTGGGAACTAAGGTTACAGGTGCAAAATGGGTTTCAGTTCTATCTCTCTGCTATGGTGCATGGATATCATCATATAAATATTCAGGAAATTCCAAAGTAAGGCTAGTTTCTATGATGCACTGTTCCTTGGAATGAACGATCATTGGCCCTCACACCCTTTAAGGGTTTCCCTTGGCATTCTTCAAATTTAAGCTGGCAGTGGCCTAGCTCGTTTACCAGTCTGATATAACCTTACTGGGTTGATTCAATCCGCATATACTAGATTGATAGGATCAATTTTCTTTTTAGGGGTGGGTCCCTTTCTGGTTGTAAAACAGCTTCAAGGTTTGCCCTAATTTTTGAAAATTATTTTTTTTAAAATACACCAAATCCCATACTGTCACATGATTTTAGTGCCAATCAATGATTCATAACTCTGATTAGGAAGACCTTTTGTGGTGTGGTGACAAGGAGCAAAACAAACTGTAGAGGCAAGGTACTGTATGCTCTTCAAGAAGTACTGTTATGCGGGCCCTCCATTCTGTAAACCTGATTATGATCCACATTAGGCGCAAGTCTTTATTTTTTTCAAAAACCTTAAAAGGGACAATTTTGTTTAAACTCCACTGCAAATTATGGCTCAAAACTTAACAAAAATTACCCAGTTATTGGTATAAGTACAATCAGGATAATATTCAAAATTGTTTACTCAAAATACTACAGCATCTGTCAGGATTTCGCTGAATTCTCTTATCTCCAGAAATTCTACTCCATCGATTCCTCCAGCATCATCAGAAGGAGAGCTTAATATATCTAAATATATCAAGGTTAATAATAATAATCAGCCACATCCTGATCAATTAATTAAAAAAATCAATTGCATAACAATTAATTAGCTCTTATATATTTATAAACCATATCAAAACCTATAGATATACAATTCTTTCAATAATAGACTTTGGTCAATTTATAACCTGTTTTTACTTTATTAATCGCTTTTTTAGAGAACCCACTCAAAGTAACTTTGAGAAAAACATGCCCATTGGAAGTGTAATTCAAAACTTCCATAATGGTTCTAACTACAGAGGCACTCTGAGTTATACACCAGTGAAAACGTCTATCACTACCATGGATTCTCATTTTTTGCCTGAAGAAGTTCAAGACCATGAGCAAGGCAGTATTTTATGATGAGTCCTTTCAACTAGAAATGAAATTCAAGAGTACCACCCACGTTGGAATTCTGTGCCAACTTGGAGTTTTATAATCCTAATTTAAGCTTTACAGCGAACTTTCAAATCCCTTCTGAGGTTTTACAAAAATACTATTAATCAAATAAGGAGGGAGCCTTAATTCCTGGAATCCATTCCACTTGATCTCGTTCTAACGCTGTACCCACTATTTTGTGAGAAGTGTTGCAAGCCTTTCAAATGCCAGGAATTGGCACTGAGCAATACTTGCATCAGCTTGTACACCTACATTATACCATCTGTTACTGATAGTGTGAATGCATCATCAAAGGATGCTCAATTTATTAGAAGAGCTCTAGTCCTTGAATAATTGTTCACAGATTTTTCAAATCCACGTCTGAGTTTAGCAGATAAAATCAAGATGCTATCATCAATAATTGGACCCTTCACAATGAAGTACATCAACAGCTTATTCATCTTGACCACGAAATGTCCAGAATTGTTGATTTAAAATTCCCAAAGCAATTCCAAGAAATTCAGCAATAATGGAAAGAGTGAGTATCCCAACTTTCTGAGTGTAGTTGATCAATGGAAGAAGAAATTTAAAGTTGTCTTTCTCAAATGGAGAAATGGTACTCTGGAATCCAATTCCAAGTCATTAAAATGGAGAAAACCTCTGGAGCTATGGGCCCTCCTGGGTTGAAGGACCTTGTGATCCACCTGAAGGGGTGTAGGCCCATGTGGACCTCCTGGCATTGATGGGCCCCAAGGACCCCCCAGTGTTGAAGGGCCCTGCAGACTGCCCAGCATGGATGGACCATGAGGGCCCCCAGGAGCTAATGGACATTTAGGATCCCTTCAACAAATCGACTCTCTATTGAGCATGATGGATCGCTTACATGAGCAACTTTACAATTTGGCCAAGGAATGTAACTTAACACCTGCTAAGGTAACAATTGACACCCTCCTGTCACTTCAGTCTCTATCTGATGAACTGAGTAATCTGGATAAATAGGCGAATGACACAGATATCTTGTTTCAAGCCTACAAATAAAAAAGCGAGATGCTCCAAGAAAAAATTGAAACTTTGAAACTTAAGTATAATGCTCAGCAAAATAAAATTTATGAGCTATCTTATCAGTTTGATGAAAAAGTGGGACAGGCTGAATTAAAATGATGGATTAGTGAATTTCATATTATGACAGTCAACCCATATCCTCCATATTAAAATTTAAGGCGTAGTTGAGGCACGCTGACCAGGGGACAGACATTGCCAAGCACTAACAAAAGAAAACTACACCAAAAGTCAAAATGACCCAGCTGAAGCCCTACAAATGACGTGAAAAAAACAAACGCTAAACTACAACCAAGTTGGAAGTGAAAACTGCTAAGTGACTGTTATAAAATCGGCAGTATCAATAGATATGCCGGCGGATTTTGCACAGGGTTTGACCCACTGAGCAATCAGGACCAACGATATGAAGATCGTTGTTCTCAATACAACAGTAAATAACTAATATAGAAATATGGAGCACTTGCTCCCACAACCTCTTAATGGCTTATGCTCAATACCGCGGATTCTTCCTATTCCACTTTTCTTTACTCACTTAACAACAACCCCCCTCTTAATAGCCCATCTCACTTTTATTACAGCGGCTTGGACAATACCATTCTCATAACTTGGACTATTCAGTTCCATCAATTTTCCTCATTTTGGCTGGTTATTCTCAAATTTTGCTATCACCTTAATTGTAGGCAATTTAAAACTGTAATTGTCAAATGTTGACTTCACCTTATTTAGAGGCGAACATAATAAAATCATTATATCCAATAAAACCCATTAATCTCAATAATGCCTCATCTTGAGGTACTCGAATACTCATATCTGATGTCATTTTCAGCGGATTGCGCCCTAGCTGTCCCATGATTATCATCCAGTCATATCAGAATTGTGACATTACCCCCTCTTTGACTGGATGATAGGCTCCTATTTCTTGTATGGTCAGAGTAACTTTGCATGTACTCAGTTAATGATCTGACCACTTGCAGGATCCTTGATGGTATAAGCATCAACCCCAGTTTTCTCTATAACTTCAAACGGACCAGTACAATTACTGGCCAGCTTGTGTCTCCGCCTTAATCCATGTTGGTCATGGAAGAGAATCATATCACCGTCCTTGAATGTCACCAGCCTGCTTCGACATACCTGATCAGTGGCCTGGTTCCTAATCTTCTTGGTTAAGCTGAAGGAATATGCTTCAGTTTGCAATCTGATCAGAATGTTTGCAAGGTTTGTCAAGTAGTGGTGGGGTTCCATTCCGCCAGTGTCTTCTATACAGAAATAAAGCAACGCTGGAAGGTCCAGGTGTCAGCCATATAGTAGTTGGAAGGGACTCTTCCCCATGGGGAAATAATAACTAATGTTATAGGCAAACACGGCAGTGGAAAGAAGAGAACTCCAATCAGAAGGGCAATCTGTTACTAATTTTCGTAGTATGTTCACCAAAATTCCATTCACCCATTCGACCATTCCATTTGACTTGGGGTGGTATGGGGTTGTTGGAACTCTGCGGATACCCATCAGCTCATTTAGTTTGGGGATGATGTGTGAAGTAAAGTTGGTTCTATTATCAGTGAGAATGAACTGAGGGCAACCATGGCTTTGGATATTGTATTCCATTATGAACTTAGGCACTGTAACCGCTCCCAAACTCCTGTATTGCCCTTGCCTCAACCCACCAGTTCAAGTGGTTAATAGCAACCAGAATATACTTACACCAGCTAGCTCCTGTTGGCAAGGGCCTGATGACATTGATAGAGACCGTATGACAGGCAAAGTGAGGTTTCACTAACTGGTATGAGGTCTTATGGTGTAATGGCTTCTCCACTTGGCACTGATGGCAACAAGAAATGGTTTCAAGCACATCAAAGTTCATACTTTCCCAATAGTACTGAGGGCGCAACAACTCCATTGTCTTGCGCACCCCACCATGTCCAACTGCCTTGTGGGCACTCATAATAATTCTTGGCCATGCTGAGGGTCGCGGAAAATTCACCGTAGAATTGCTGATCCACTTATACAATTCTCTATTCCGTTGGAAGGTATTTGTTGCATTTCATAAAACGCTTTAATCACTTGGGGCAGTTCATCAGTGTACTTCCCGCTGAGCATTTTGTCAAACATTATGTCGCTTATATCTGCTGTAACTGCAATTGTTTGCAATCTTGATAATTAATCAGCAAATTAGTGTTTTGCTCCTGGTCAAATAAAAATTTCAAAAATCATAAGCTTGCAGCTTAAGAGCCCATCAGGCTAGCCGCCCCTCAGGCTCCTTCAAGTTCTGCAACCAGTGTAACGATGCATGATCTGTTACAACCTTAAACTTTACTCTGTGCAAGTAGACTTGGAACTGCTTATACGCATAAATCACCGCTAAGCACTCTCACTCAGTTATGGTGTAATTTTGTTCATAAAAATTCAAGCTATGACTGCAGTACGCCACGGGATGCTCCTCCCCCTCATTGACCTTCTGAGACAGGACCTCCCCAACAGCGGAAAGTAATGCATCCATCTGCACTATAAATTTCTTATCAAAACTAGGGTAACTTAACACAGGCGCACTAATAAGCACCATTCAAAGGGTATCAAAGGCGCATTGGCGCCATTCCATCCATTCAAACATGTCATCCTTCTTTAGTAGCTCAAACAGTGGACCACTAATGCAACTGAAATTGGGTATGAACCGTCAGTAATAACCCACCATCCCCAAAAACACCTGAATGTCCCGCTTACTAACTGGCTTAGTCATCTTCTGGATAGCCTCCACCTTGGCAGGTTAGGGTCTTAGCCCAGTTGCATCCACCACAAAACCGAGGTACTCCAGCTGATCCTTGAAGAAGTGGCATTTCTTGGGCTTGATCTTAATATTGGCCTCAGCCAGTTGGCGAAATACCTCTTCCAAATGGGTAAGGTGTTCAGTGAACGTGCGAGAGAAGACATTAGTATCATCAATGTACACAAGTACACACGCCAGCTTCAGATCGCCTAGAATGGTGTCCATTGCTCGTTGGAACGTAGCTGGAGCATTACATAGCTCTTGCGGCAACTGATTTTCTGAAAAAACCCTTTGGATGTGATTATGGCGCATTTTTCTTGTTCTGCCACAGGCAACTCAATTTTCCAATAACCGGATATCAAATCTATTGCCAAGAAATAGCAAGCTCCACCTAACCGATCCAGAGCATCATTAATACGTGGAAGAGGGTATGAGTCCTTCTTAGTGATACTATTAAGCTTCCAGTAGTCAATTACTATGCAGTTAGTACCTTCCTTCTTTTTAAAAATTAGGAAAGGTGAGGCCCATGAACTCTTAGATGGTTTGAGAATCCCCTGCTCTAGCAGCTTGTCAATTTCCTCAGTGATGACTTCTTCATCTGCCCTTGATCGGTGGATTGGCCAAGACCTGATGGGGGATGATCCCCAGTGTCCAGTCGATGAACATCCCCTGAGCGCATCCCCAAATCACTATAGTCAACCACAAAACCTCTTTATATTTTTGAAATAAAGCTTCCACCCGATCCCTCTGATCTTCTGATAACCCCATAAGATTCTCCCGTGGCACAACCGCCATTACACCGGGAGGCAGCTCAATGGGCAGACCAAATTCATCCAAGGAACCAAACTCTTGAACCTGGTTGATCTACTCAACTGGGTTAAATTTTATTACGCTATAATTTGATGCCAGCGGATTTGGAGTGGTCTGCTCTGAAGATTTGCTATCAATATCTTGATTTCCCCATGGCTTGGAAGTATGATGCCAGGAGCCATGTGGGCTCAAGCCGCGATTGCTGATAAGGCCTGATGATCTCCCCGTAGAGCCTAGCTGGAACTTCCACCTCCAACTCAGTGTCAACTATTACAAGGTGTCCAGAGGAATTGGATATAGCTCCAGCTTCTCTAAGCGGTAGCCTTTGATATTCATATATCTGATGGGGAAGGGCCCGAGTTTTCCCTTTTAATTGATGATAGCGCACTGGAATCACCCTATCACTGTAGGCAAGATTGATTTGTCCCATATGCACTGAATCTTTTGGCACTCCGCTGGAGTTAAAATAAATTGGGATTTGCTGTCTCAAAATAGCTAGGGTCTCTTCCATCATGTCAACGACAGCTCCATAATGTCTCATAAAAGCAGTCCCAATCAACAGATTGTAGTTGCTAATTGGTAATACTACCGCTGGACCCACCACAACAATGGATCCAAACTGCAAGGGAAGCGCGCTATACGCTTCTTCAGAGACCGTGGTTTCTGCCCTAGCAGTCCCATACACCATTCGGTGGTCTATGTCAGGTTTTAAAGATAACTTCGCCACCAACTTAGTGGAGATAATGATAACAGGAGCACCTATATCAATTATAGTGCGTACTCAGGTTTTTACTACCACAATGTCACAGTAGGTGCACTCTGAGTAAGATGAATGCCAGCTATTTACTACGTGTACATTCAGCGGTTCACGTTTTCCCAGAAAATTTATAATACTCACACCAACTGTAGGGTACTTTGTTATATTAGCATCCACTGGAAGGGCGACCTCTACTCCTTTAAGAGACAACACATCTGCAAATGGTTCTAGCTAGTCTGATGGACTTTGGTCAAACATTTGGCAAGCGTAAGGCTTTGACTATTCCAGAAACCTTGTGTTTGCCGTTTCTTTGACTTGTGTTTGAGACAGCACATCTAATCCCCCAGCTGGCTGTTGGTAGAGGGAGGTACCATCATACTTGGAGGCTTCTGCTGCAATTAATATAGTAGCTTCAGGTGGGATGTATGAATTTGAGATAGCGGAAGTAGAGTCCCATCTCTACTCCGCTCTGACTTTTCCTGATAACTTTGATCCTGTGGTATGTAAGGGATCCGTGGATTAGGGCACCATTATCCCATGTTCCCAGTGCGACCACAATTAAAACAACTTACTCCATAGGTCCTACGTCTGTGCTTAATATAAGTTGCCCCACTTGGATGGTATTCCAAAGATGACAGCGTAACCAGACCCAAATTGATTGAGCATCTGCTGTCAATCAGCATATTTAGGGCCAAAGCGGTAATTGGTAAGTTGTCAATTGGCAGATATGGGATGGATTTTGGACTGCGGTGAGTAACCTGGCAAAACCTGAACCAACTGATTGACTCCCCCCACATAATTAGGGTCAGCAACAACGACAGTGCGAATCTATTCAATGTTGGGTGGCGGGAAAGTTTTACTAAGTGACATACAAACTGAACAATTTTAAGAAGAGGTACATCGACCTCCAACAATGGGGCCATGACGTTGAAAAGCTCAGGGTATGGCTTTACCGCAGAGGACATAGCAATGCACATATCAACTTCAGATAAGATCCCTGCCCCAATCAACACATGAACTTCCACCATAAAACGCTCAGCAAATGCGGTGAGAGTCTCATTTCGCTGAAACCCAATGATCAAGAACTCAGCTTTCCACTGCGACATCTTTGCAGTTCCACCGAACAACCTCAGCACCAACTTGTTAACTTCTTGGTAGGTAACGGAACTATCTGGAAGATAGCAAACAACTTGATCAGCGCTTCTGACATCCAAGGTTGAGATCAACAGTTTTGCCCTTTGCTGGTCCGAGGTTCCTTCAGTTGCAAACTCAAATCATCAAAAAAACCCATGAATATTTTCAACATGATAAAATGGTGGCATATTGTTACAGCAAACTTCCTGGAGTAGCTCATCTTGTCTTTTGAGCACAGTGTCCAAGGCAAGTTTTAATTCTTCATATGCAACAGCCCCAGCGTCTTGTGCAGATTCCTTATCAAAGCAACCGGACTGTGGCACAGCAGGCAACTGGGTTTTAAAATTAAATAACTGATTAATGGGTCCCCTGTAGTGAGCACCACTGTTATAAAATTGGCAGTATCAATAGATACGCCGGCGTATTTTGCACAGGGTTTGACCCACTGAGCAATCAGGACCAACAATATGAAGATCGTTGTCCTCAATACAACAGAAAATAACTAACATAAAAATATGGAGCACTTGCTCCCACAACCTCTTTATTTAATATGCTCAATACCGCGGATTCTTCCTGTTCTACTTTTCTTTACTCACTTAACATCAACCCCCCTCTAATTTCCCATCTCGCTTATATTACAATGGCTTGGACAATACCACTCTCATATATTGGACTATTTGGTTCCACCAATTTTCCTCATTATGGCTGGTTATTATTGAAATTGCTATCACCTTAATTGTAGGCGATTTAAATTGTAATCATCAAATGTTGACATCGCCTTATTTAGAAGTGAACCAATAATAAAATCGTTATATCCAATAAAATTTGTCAATCTCAATATTGCCTCATCTTGAGGCACTCAAATACTCATATCTGATGTCATTTTCAGCAGATTGCACCCTAGTTGTCCCATGATTATCATCCAGTCATCTCGGAATTGTGACACTGACCATGGAGGAAGGAGAGGGGGACCAGGAGGCTGAGCGAGCTCAACTGGGACCAATAGGCAGTGGCACAAAGCAGAGAGCAAGGGCTTAGGCGCATCTCAGGAGTGGGGGTCCAGTGAGGGGGAGTGGAGCTGGCCAAGGGATACCTTTTTTGAGGCATTTGGCAAGGTAAGTGGAAAGGATCTTCTTACATCTAAGGCAGATGTCACGCAAGGAAGAAACCATGTCTACAACTTTGGGGGTGAGGCAGGTTTTTGGGCTAATCTTAGCTTGTTGCGCCAAGAATTTGAGATTATTGTTGGCAAAGGAGTATTGGCGGAGGAATTCTCATTGTTGTGGGAGGATCAGTGTGGAGTCCATGGGAGGGGAGACAAGGCCTTTTGATAAAACCTCGACGGACAAACTTGCAGCATACTGGAGCAATATATCACAAGGGTAGGCAATTACCTCTTCAAACAACTAATGGTCGGATCAGAATATGGGGGCACCTGGGTGAGGCGAATAGTAGTGAGGGGGAACTGGGCTGCATATTCAGCATTGATGAATTTTTCAAAGCAAGGAGGAATGACTGATTTGGAGACAGGATCACCCAATTCATTTACTTTGTCCAAATAACTCCAGAGATTTTGGTTGACAATAATTAATTTAGGAGAATGCGTTGGCATGGGGGAGCATGTCTTGGGATAAAGCAAGTGTGGCTTAGAATTAACTGGGGTCCAGTTGGACCCTTGATTGGTTGGTTGAGGAGAAGGGGCTTGAGGACACTGCTCTTGATTGGCTGGGGCTGGCCCAGCTGCAGATTCTGGCTTTTTGATAATAGGGGGAGGAAGGTGCTCCAGGGGAAGAAAGTACCCAGGTCGGCGATTGGATCATCATGAAAAGTGCTGGGTTTGTGGGCCACGGCTTGGAAGTTGGAGGGGCAGCGCCATTTTGAATGGTCTAGTTCAAAACAGGTAGGGCAGATGGTGCTCCTCCATCCATATGGGCCCAGAAAGGATGGTCTGGGGAAGAGGGAATGATGGTGCAAGGGGGAATTGAGAGGGCAACCTCCATGGAATTGGGATTTATGGTTGCAAAGGCATGATGGCCTGCAAATCGTGAGGCTCCAAAGTAAACCACAAATTGGAGGATGGGGTCTGAACCGTATGCCAACAAACTGGCCAACAGTTCATTGTATAAAATTTTAGGGGGGAGGTGGGTAGGGAGGCCCACAAACTGAACCCTAGAGTGATATTAGTGGGCAACTGGGTTCGAGTGGTAGGAGGGGTACACCCTGGAACACCAGGGGAATGGTAGCTGCAACTGCCACATTAGCTTCACATGAGAAGGCAAGATCAAAATACCCCTTGAAGGGGCAGAAGTCAATGAAGCCATTAGGATGCAAAAGATCCTGGGCAAGTTCAATGATAGGGAGGTCAGAATATGGAAACAACTAGTCATATTTGACCTGAAGGCTAAGATGCATGGTGCTCCAAAGGAATACTAGGAGGCAATAGGGCACCACCTGAGTTCGGGTGAGGTGTAAAGCTAGGTCCTTAGGCGGGACAAAGCGACCAACCATGTTAAGAGGGCTAGCTGAGCCAGCCTGGGCGCGTTTTGGCAGAGGCTAAAAAACACTAGGAGGGGGCGCCCCCCTGCCCCACGAGGGGGCAGAGGGTGTCAAGCTTGTTGACATAGGGGACTGGAGAGGGTTGACAATGAGTGGAGTTGTGTTTTTTAAATTAATCAATCAGGATTCGACCAAAAAGTAAGAAAATTGAGAGAAAGAAGTATCCCCTATCCTCCATTTTCTTTTCAAGTTTCTGATTTCAAATCTTATGTTTCTACTCAATCTGAACATCCTGGAGTGCATGTTTTGACCGCCAATTCTCCAATGAGTTTCAAATCAGTTTTTATATGAGTACTCTCTTGGGGAAGGTAGTATTATCTCCTTCCTCTATCTATATGTAAAGTCTCTAAGTGAGGCCTTGGATCATCAAAAAATGAATTACTTGCTGAATTGTATCAATTGATTGGCTCAGGATATCATGGTATCCCACTTAATGACTTGTACTACTTAGTCTCAGGTCTAAGAGGAGCTAATCAAAGAATTTAGGAAGTGAGCAAACTTTATTCTCTCAAAAACAGGCTTTTATGGGTATACAGCCCCTCCAGAATGAATTAATCAAAGATTTTGCCCATCAGTTCTATTGGGAAGCTCAAACTTTGGTAGCTTGTGGTCAGTTAAATTTGCATGATGTGATTACTGCAGTTATGTCTGCTTTTACTTCTAATATTCAGTTTCAAGTAAACCTTCTTAGCGTAAAGAAAAATTTCAGAAGTATATTAGACATCAAGGAGGCCTTGTTAGAATTGCCTCCTAAATTCTCAGAAAAACGATTTTTACAATTCTCTAAGACCTAGTCGCTAAAAAGTTTATGCTATGCCTGAGAATACTAGAGCAATTCAGTGTAAATACTTTCACCGATATTTCCATACTGAGGACCATTGTTTTAAAAAAGAAGTGGATGAGAAGAAGAAAAGGGATAAAACCAATAAGATTCATCACCTTGATAATGAGATGAGTGTGCAACAAGAACATCAAAGCCCTGTTGTGTATAATAAAGATGAACATTCTTCTTATCCCTTACCCTCATTGTTGGCTTTATCCTCTCAGTTTGGAAGCACCATCACTCATATTGACTTCCAAGTGAATCAAGTACATACCAAAGCTATCATTGGTACAGGATCTCCAGTGAATGTTATTTTGTCAAAATTATCAAGTGGATTAAATTAACACCTGATATTTCTCATTATGAAGAATTGGCACAGCGGGACCTCAGAGCACTCTGTCAATTAGAGTTTTTTGTTCTTTCTCTAAAAATTGAGAAGTTAACTTTTACCATCCCTGCCATCATCCTTAATAACTTAAGTTATGACCTAATATTGGAGACTCAATTTTTTCTGGAATTTGATGTAATTATTAACTATCCTGATTCATCACTTTCCCTTTTGGGGTATAGAGTTCCTTTAATGCTATCCAAATCTGCTCATACCAAACGTCAGTTGTGCCTTTTGGAGGGGTCTAAAAGGTCATATTCTATTCAACACCATGTTGACGAACCTCATATAAAATTAATATCTAACTCAGCAGATATCAAAGAAGGGATGTCTAATTTATCCCCCAAAAATCTAATTATTCTGTCAAAATTGCAGGTAATTGTTAATACTTCTTTATATTTTTCAATTCCCAAAGGACATTTATTACAAGTCCAAGGAAAATTAAACCCTTCTGCTAATTAAATCTTGTCATGTCCTGGAGTATTGGATTTCACTTATTCAGGATCATTACCTGTTTTATTGTCAAATCTTACCAATAACCAAAAATAGTGGATAAAAGCACCCAATTGCTTATGTCAAGTTATTGCCTTTATCTCTGATTTATGATGTTAAACCTTTTGGAAGCCTACAAGACTTTGGGTTGGAAAGTGATCAGGAAATCCTTACTGTGGGCCCAGCTATCGGAGAACAACTCACTAAGGAACAGGAGAAACAAGTGCTTCAATTGTTAAAAGGATATTCTGTCATTTTTGCTAAGCAAACTTATGACTTTTGCAAGATGAAAGGAGTAATGTACCCCATAGAAACTGGCGATCACTTTCCTATTTGCGCCAAGCCCTATTGTAAGTCTAAAGTGGAAGAAGCCCAGGTTACCAAAGAATTGCATCAACTATTGGAGGCTGGACTATTGAAACCCTCTAATAGTCCTTGGGCTTCACCGCTGTTGTTGATTAAGAAGAAGGTGGTTCTCACCGAGTGGTTATGGATTACCATAGACTGAACACTATTACTCAATGATATTGTTATACTTTACCTAGGATCAATTATTCCCTTAAGTTGTTGGCTGGATCTACTTAGTTTTTTTTGGCCATGGACTTTGCCAGTGGATATTGGCAAATTGAGTTATTCACAGCAGAAAGAGCTAAGTGTGCCCTAATATCCAGTGAAGGTTTATTTGAACCAACGCGGATGCCTCAAGGATTGAGAAACGCTCCAGACACTTTCCAAAGGGCTATGGCTAGTATGTTAAGGGACTTAAAGCTCACCTATGTTCTGGTATATCTTGATGATATTACCGTGTTTTCCAAAACCTTTACTGAATATTTGGGCCATCTAAAAGAAATTTTAAGGAGAACTCAAAGTTTTCCCTTAAAGCTAAAACCCTATAAATGTTCATTCTTCCAAAATGAAATGGAGTTTTTAGGAAATCAAGTATCAGCTAAAGGGATTTGACCCCTCACAGATAAAATTCAAGCTATTAATCAAATGCCTCCTCCTACCTCTCTGCAGAATATTTAAGTTTTTTTTGGCATGTACTGGTAACATCAGCAATTTATACCAAAATTTGCTGATATTGCTGAACCATTATTCCATCTGTTACAAAAAGGAGTGCCATTGAGTGGAGTTCAGCTCAGGAACAGTAGTTCAATTCTCTGCAAACTGCTTTGACTAAAGCACCTGCTTTAATTCATCCTCAATTTGATAATCCTTTTTTATTACATACTGATGCAAGCAATGTTTCTATTGGGGCTATCTTATCCCATTGTGATGAGGAGCAGAAGGATCATCCCGTCGTGTTTTATAGCAAAACTTTGTCCAAAGCTGAAAAAAATTACAGTGTAACTAAGCGGGAGTGTTTTAACATAATTTTACCAATCAAGCACTTCTGTCCCTTCTTATATGGTAAGCATTTTTTGTGTTATTACTGATTATTTTTGTTTAAGATGGTTTCAGAATATGAAGGATCCTGACAAGAAATTGGCTCTTTTGTTTTTTTGAATGCAAAATTACGGTTTTAAATTGTTCATCGTTGGGTGCTAAACATCAGAATGCTGATGGTCTGTCCTGACTGCCTATTATGACTTTTTTAGTACTAGATGGTGCCTATTACGACTTTGAAAGTGGAGAAGGAAGAACGCCTATATAATCTCATTGGGCGGCCTGAGTTGTGGGATCAAGATTCTGAAGAAGATTGAGCCTAATTAAGATCTATTATTAAAGATACTATGATTTGAGAATGGTTTTATATAAGAAGGTAAAATATACTTGGTTACCCTTTTTACACCCAAACTCAAGATTTCAGGCTGTCATGGAAGGACATGAGCAAGTAGGCCACAGTGGGTTGAAGAAAACTTAGGAATGGTTAGAACACCATTATTATTGGAATAACATGATTAAATTCATTTGAGAGACCCTTAAATCATGTCTGATTTTTAAAAGTCATGGAATTACCAACCCAACTTAACAACCTCAATTTATTCCCCCAACAAAAGCATTTGAAGTGGTAAGCATTGATGTGGTAGGCCCTTTTCCTCGGGGATTACATGGTCACCAGTTTATTATTATGCCTGTAGATCATTTAACTAAATGGTTTGAGGCCATTTCCATTGCTACCCCCTCAGCTAAGACTACAGCGCTATTCCTATATCAGCATATCATTTCTCAACATGGGTGTCCCAAGGTCCTTATGTCAGATAATGGGACTAATTTTACCTCGCAACTTTTACAGGAATTATCTAAATTTTTTAATACTGGCCAACGATTCTTTGTTTTGTACAATCCCTCCACGAATGGGTCCATTGAATGGGTCAATATAACTCTAATTTCGATTTATGGAAAGATGGTTTCTACTGTTCAATCTCAGTGGAATTTTTGTCTTCCTAATGCCTTATTTGCATATTGTTATATTTTATTATTAAATTATGAAGATGTCGCCTTTCAAGAGTCTATATGGGTGAGACCCCTCAGTCCCTTCTAGTGTTCAAGTCATACTTGAAGGAAGCATACCAGAAAACTCTGATTTAATTTTGATAAATCTGGAGGTAATAATTATTTGTCTTTAAGCTCAAGCCATAAAATTGATTGAAGTAACTACTCAAAGAGAGACTCAAAGAACCAGTCAACATAAATCTGCCTTACCTGAGTACCAAATTGGAGATTATGTTATGTATTACCACCCTTGGCCTGGTGGATGAACTGAGAAATTAGGAACCAACTGGTCTGGTCCTTATTGAGTTATATTTTGAAGAGGACTAGAATACTCAATTATTTATATTGATACCAGCATAGTGATAAATTGTATCCACCCTAGGCTTTTAAGATTTCACCCTCCTCTGCAATCAAATATTGAGGGGGGCATGTCACGATTTCACTGAATTCTCTTGTCTCCAGAAATTCTACTCCATCAATTCCTCTGGCATCGTTGGAAGTAGAGGTTAATTTATTTAAACCTATCAAGGTTAATAAGAAAAATCAGCCTCATCCTGATTGATTTATTAAAGAATAAATTGCGCAGCGATAAATTATCTCTGATATATTACAAACCAGACAAAAACTATATATATAATCCTTTCAATTATAGAAATTAGGTTGATTTATAACCTGGTTTTACTTTAATTTATTGCTTTTTGGAGAAGCCACTCAAAGTAACTTCAATAGAAAACTTTCCCCATTGGAAGTGTAATTCAAAACTTCCAGAGCACCATTACTTAAATCTTGGATTCAGAAGGCTGTTGAGATACATTGAATAATATTTTCTTAATGATGGCATTGGGAATTGATATTTTACATAGTCCAAGACACTGCTATCATCCTCCATACATGTTTGCATGGCTTGAGTATACTCACATATGGTCATGCCACCTTTTCAATCATTTTAGTATCAGTGGTCTTTGCTTGCAAACGAGTAAACACAAGAGCCTAAATATCATTCTCAGTAGCTCTATATAATCATTCTACTAAGTTGGGGGGAGCTTGAGCATATGCGTAAATAGACTGTTCCAAGTCTATTCAGCCTTAAATTTTCCAAAAAAAGGCACTTAATTGTCAGTAGGTATAGACATTTGATATTATTTAGTTTATTTTGGCAGTTCCTCATAAAATGGCCATATTTGCCACACTTTTAACAATTAACCTGATTCCTTATATTGCTCTTTCTGAGTTTCTCAAAAGAATTAATACTAGCTTCAGGGTGGCTACTGCTTGGTCTTCATTAATTCTTTCCCTGTAGCTCTTATTTCAAGTACTGGAATTATGATAGCTTTTGTTGAGGCATCAAATGTGGTCTCACAAAGATGTAAAAATTTATTATCTGCAGTTTTCATATCCACATTTAGTACTTAGATATTGTCCCAATTCAGATCTTTATGGCCCCTCAGCGCTGATTTCATTGTAATCTGAGTGTCAAAATTTGTCAACTCTCCTATCCCAGTGAGTATCTGTGCTTATTAGGTAGAACTGGTCAGTAAAATATTAATGGACTCGTTATTTTCTGATCTGGACGCCCATGAATTAGTGTTAAATATGGCGACGTTCATAGGGATTAAGAACTTACAATAATGTCATCCTTTGCCTCTGAATAAGTCCACTAGTTTGCTTATATTTGGGGTAGTACAAGAATTTGAATTTTCATATCAAGACGGTTGATCATGATCAATGCTTATGAAAAATCTTAAAAACCTAACATTGTCATTTTAAAAAGCCTAGAGAGACAGTAATATTGATATCTGAAACTTTAGCAGCTTTAGAGTTAACTGAATTCCACAGTCTTAAAGGTATTAATACCTTTATTTTCTTGTTAGTTATTAACTCAGACTGATGGGACAGGGAACCGTATTGAATAAAAAGATATACTTTCAGGCGCATTTTGCAAGTTCCATGGCTAGGATGATTAAAGCTGTACTCCATGAATGAGTAACTCTCTGAACATGTCGTTTCACCTTTGTAGCTCAAAAGCTCAAAGGCTGGTTGTTTACTCATTATTGGCTAGTTTTTCAGTGAAGGAATTTTCCCATTTCATCTGGTACAACTCCCATACCTTTAGCTTCTGATACTGTCATGAAAACGGCAGAAGAAGTTTAGACTGGCCTTCCAGTCAGGATGCGTGAGCACCCAAAAAGCAAGCCAGAATGCCAGAGGCATTGCCAACTGAACATCGTTGTATGGAGCCAGGCATTGGGAAAAATTGAATCATTGGTGTAAGATAACATTGAATATGATCCCAAGGACAAACCAAGTTTGGCCCACCCCAGACCCTTGAGGTCTTGCTGCAGGGGGCAGAGTCTCAGAAAATGGTTTTAATAAGTTCACCGGTATATGGGATTGATTTGACTGGGGAGACAAGGAGGCGGATCCTTGCTTGAAGATGGTGGACATAAGGCCACAAGATCCCAGTATACTGTTGTCAAAAGTGCATATCAGCAGGTTAAATTGCCAGAAGTATCTGACTAGCTGGATCCTATCTATGACAGTGGGGGCCATAGTGAACATGAGTACTGGTAGAGCCCATTCAGTGTATGGACTGATGGTCCATGAGGGAAAAGCCATCGGGGATGTGGCCAGAAGAAAATCAATTAAAAAATTAATTGGTTTTTTGGGGCAAAATTTTATTGCAAAGGTAAAGGAAGAAAATCAACCAACAATTTTCTCAGTGCAATGCAACTGATTATATGGTGGTCAAATGGTGCAGAAACAAGCCAGTATTGGGACCCTCAATTCCAACCTAACTGGCGAATTATTCAGGAATGGGGCGGATAAGTTCACTGAGAACTGACATCAAAGAATTCAGTGGCAGGCCGATTACTGTCAGTTCAACATCAAACATCTGAACTGAGGCTCAGCTGCATTTCTGATGGTTGGCATGACGGCGTTTGATTCAGTGAGCAGTGGGAATCCCCCAAGGCCACTCCATGTAGGGGCGGGCCCATTTGGTTGGGATTGGGTTCAGGACACTCGATCCACCCATGCCCAGTTGCTGGGATTTTTCAGTCAGAAAAGTTGTGTCAGGCGCAACACCTGATTTGCTGGCAAGGAGCTTTGAACTCTCATTGATGGTGTCCGATGCTGTTACCTGCCCATTGGGGATAATCCCTGACAATTTTGGGAGGGGGTGATTTTTTAAATCATCATGCTGGTTAAATCAAAACCTTTGGGCATTCCAGCTGATAGATAAGTCTTCATCCCTTTTCAACCATATGAAATCCAAACATTGGGCTAATTGCCACTTAAATTTGTTCCGATTGATTTCATTTCAGCGATCTCAGTGCAGATTTAACTAACTCCCTGTAACAGTTCTGCTAAGGTGAGTGTGGGTACCAGGGGAGGGATCTAAAGCGGAAGAGCTGTTATCCAGCGCTTGTCTACAATGTGAGCAAGATCTCCCTGAGTAATGAGGGGTACAGCCATCCTCTTCAGTACCCTCTTGCTTGGGAATAGGAAAATGGCCCAATTGCACCCAGAGGATGTTACTCAGGACTTACATTACCCTTTACTTTTTCCAAAGGAAGAGCACCACCGCCAGGAAACTGCACAAGAGCCACATTCTTGTGCGCCTTGGGTAAATTTAATGCCATAATCATCACGATTTTCTGTGGGGGCGAGGAGCTTTGGATTGGGATATATGTGTGCTTCAACCAGTTCCATACAGTTTTCACAATCACGCGCCTTGACCCAACTGTTTTCATATGCCAGATATCCTTCCAGGCCACGAGGTATTGAACGGACCATTGGGTATTTTTGGATTCCAAGATATTCTCTACCTCAGCCTCTTCCCCATTCTCAACGATGATTGATTCAGGTTCCATGGGGATTGTACCCTTGAAGGGCAACAGCTGGGAAACATGGAAGAAGGGGTGCTGTTTCCAATGAGCAGGGAGCTTCAACCTGAACGCACCATTACCCAACACCTCCTCCACCAAATGGGGGCCCAAACATTTACTAGCAACCTATGGGAAGGGGCTTCAATTCTTAAATGACGGGTATTGAGCATGATATAGGAGCCCACCATTAAATCATGACCTGGGAGCCGCTTGCAGTCCGCGAACTGCTTGTAGTCATCGATGGCTTTGGTGAGGTGTACCTGCACTAAGGATTGAGTTGACCTGATATGTTCAGCATGATCAGCAGCTGCTTGAACCTCAGGCCATAGACAAGGTCCAACTGAAAACAAAGGATCATAACCCAACGTTGCTTCATAGGGAGAAAACCCCGTGGACGCGTGAGTCTCATTATTATAAGCGAACTGAGTGAGAGGAAGATCATTGGCCCAGGTGTTGTGCGCGGCTGCAGCATAGCAATACAGGTACTGCTCAAGGACTTGGTTAACGCGCTCAGTCTGTCCATCAGACTGGGGATGATATGCAGTGGAATGACAGGGGGATATTTTTAGGATAGATAGGAGTTCACCCCAAAACTGTGCGGTGAACTGCAAACCACCTTCACTGATGATCTCCTGGGGGAGACCAAACATCAAAAACACATGGCGTACAAAAAGACGATCACCGCTGTGAACCCATTAGAGCAGGGGAGTTTGACGATGAAGTCCACGGACACCAATGTACATGGGCCCTCCGCCTGCTGTAAGGGGTGTAAAAGACCATTTTTTTCCAGAGTGATCCAACTTAGCCCTGGCACAAGTAATTCAATCGGCGATCCAGGACAGAACTTCTTTTGTCAAACCCACCTAATTGTAGGTCCGCTTGATCAAGTCAATGCATTTCTTATTGCCAGGATGGCCAACTGTGGGGGGATTGTGATGTGCATGGAATACCACGTTTCAGAAGGAGGGGGGAACCCAGATTCAAGACCAAAAATAAATGAGCCCCTCCTCCAAGGAGTATAGGGAGTGTTTATGACTTGGGTGAGTCAACTGCTCAACCAACTCCACACCCTCAGGACAGGCAATTTGACTGGCTAAAATCTGAGCAACTAGCGGGGCGTCAGGAGCCAAAGCAATGGATGAAATGACAGGGGGGACAATCAGCAGGATTTGGGTGGCAGGAATCATGGTAAAGAGATCCACTTCATCTGGATCCAAGGAACAGTGGGTGGGGCTGCGACTGAGAAAATTGGGAAGTATGTTGAGCGCACCTTTTACAAATTTGTATTTGAAGTTAAAACTGCACAGGTCCCAATAGGTTCAGGCTTGCCAGTGCGCCAATTTTTGGGGTTTACAAAAGTACAAAAGAGCCTGGTGATCCGTGTGGACCGTCAGCTCATTCTGAGCACCCTGTAACAGGTACCTCCAATGAGTTAATGTCCATGAAATGGCTTCAAGTTCCTTGTCATAGATGGCCCAAAACTGCTCCATATAGGTGAACTTCTGGAGAAAATAGGTGACCGGGTGTTTCAAGCCATCATTCTCCTGGAGCAATACCACCCCCACTGTTACCAATGAGGCGATGTAACCAGCGATATAAGGCTTGGAGGGATTGGCATGTTTCAAAATGAGAGGGGACATGAATACATCTTTAATTGATTCAAACACCTGTTAGCATTCATGCGACCAGTGAAATGGTACATTTTTCCCTGTAAGGGGGTGGAGCGGGGCAGCCAAATGGGAAGGTTCCAGGGAAAATTTTATTAAAAAATAATGGTTCCCAAGAAGCTCCATAATTTACTTTTGGGTAGTCAGGGTTGGCCATTCTCATATTATGTCTAACTTATTGGGAGGGATTGCATAACCATCCTCAAGGATGATATTCCTGAGGAAGGTAACCTCCTCCTTGTAAAACTCGCACTTGGAAGGCTTGATGAACAAGCCTGCCTTATGTAAAAGTGGCAACGACTTTAAAGTCAGAAGCGTTTTTGTTCAGGAGTCGGGTAGCGAACCAGAATGTCATCAATGTATGCAACTGTGCAGGTAAACCGGAGGTCACCCAGTACATTGTCAATCATGCGTTGAAATGTGGCGGGAGCATTCTTCAGCCCAAAGGGCATTACCTGGAATTGGGAAATGCCGCGCTTTGTCTGGATCGCTATTAACCATTCTTGCCCTTTCATTATCCAAATTTATTTAAACGCGTTCACCAGATCCAGCTTATAGAACACATGGGATTTAGCAATTTCCTGAACAATCGTCTGCTCCAGAGGCAAGGGTAGGGATTAGAAAGCATAATTTTGTTTAAGTGGCCGTAATCCATTCAGGGATGGAGAGAACCATCCACTTTTTTGGCAAAGACAATGGGGGATGCAATGAGCGAGGTCTCCTTGAACAACCACCCTTTTTCAGCATATCATCTAACCAGGTGTTGAGCGCAATTTCTTCCTCCGCTGTATGGGGATACAACAGACAGTTGATATTCACTAATTCCATGGTTGTTCAAAATCCACAGTTAAACCAGGTGTGGGGAGGCAGACGATCCACTTTTTCTGAGTCAAAGTTACTTTGGTATTGCATTAAACTCTCACAAAATCGGCCAATATGCCCGCAGAAGTGATGAGGGAAGTAATAGAACTGCGGTCTTGTGTTTTCTTAAGGGTGTCAATCAGAGGGAATTTACCCTCCAGTTGATTATTGATAAATGGCAATATATTTGACTCTAAGTGAATCTTGACATGTTGTCAGCACCACCATCCCACACCTAAGTTCACTGGAAACATCAAGCTCAGCATAGCAGAAAAACGATCACAGAAGCTAAACTGGTGGATTGAAAATGATACTAGCTGACAGATGATATATGAGGTCTGAGGGGGCATACTAGGCCACCATCACTGAGGGACCTGTATCCATTTCCAGTTCTAATTGTTGGGCCAACTCAATAATCATGAAGTTCCCCTCAGCTCCAGTGTGCACCAGGGCCTCAAAGGAGACATGGTGCGAGATGACACTAATCTTCATAGGCAATAAGAAATAAGCGAAGTTTTGTTTATTGGAAGATTCAACCAACTTTGTTGGACTGAAGAAATAACTGGCAAATTGGGGGTAAGGTTGGGGGCTTTTGCAGGAGCAAAAATTGGAAGTACGAGGGCAGGGGAGCCAGCTTCCTTCATCTGGGCTTTTAAGGATTCATTTACAGGCGACTCAGAGTCAGCCAAATCAGACACAGGGGTTGCAACAGGATTGGCAACCGGGTCTACCGCTGGTTTGAAGGTAGACGCTTTGTCCGCATCATTGTTGAGTAATCCTATCATAAAATTCCCATTCTGATATGGGTAACATGGCGGGGAAGGCATTAATAGTGGTCGCGGTGACACATATTTGAACTACTGTTCCCAGAATGGTGGACCAGACCTCGTGATGAGCAGAAACTGAATCAAATCCTGATCTAAAAACTTTCTGAAGCATATCAATAGAGAGATCCAGTGTGGGGGCCAGTTCATGGAAGGTAGAAATCAAAGAAGCCAAGCTAGGGGCTTCGCCATGGCATAGAGCAATCTGAATAGGTGGTCCAAGCGTGACACAGGGGGTTTCAAGACAGCCAAAACAACAGCCATCAGTGAAGTGGGGTCTCCTGCTTGTGAGGAAGAGCGCAGAAGGCCTCTAACCCAGCGGCAGGCGTCCCCTTCCACCGCGTCCAACAAAGCAAGTCCTTGCTGGACATGAGATAATGCAGAAGCATTATTAAGCGCAATTGCCATACACATTTGGACCTCAGTGAAGGCATCGAGAACTTGATTGGCTATCTCCTGTGAAGGAACACTTGAGCTTCCTTTTAAACTATTGGAAGGGGGAGCAGAAGCAGATAGCAGCTTAGGTGGTCAGAAGATAAATTCTCCAAGGTAGAGTGGATACTATTCCCAAAATCGGTAAGTGACCAAACAAACAACAAAAAGCAGGC
Source organism: Massospora cicadina (assembly GCA_022478985.1). Taxonomy (NCBI): domain Eukaryota; kingdom Fungi; phylum Entomophthoromycota; class Entomophthoromycetes; order Entomophthorales; family Entomophthoraceae; genus Massospora; species Massospora cicadina. The sequence continues at coordinate 81,397 of JAKSZP010014751.1, forward strand.
CACTGATTGCACAATCATTTGGTAAAGGGTAACCACTGCAGCACCCACCTCGAAGAGCAGGGTGGAGTGGCTGGAAACAATGGTTGGTCAATTATGTCATGGAAATAGCAGAAGAAGTTTAGAATGGCTTGCCAGTCAGGATGCGTGAGCACCCAAAAAGCAAGCCAGAATGCCAGAGGCATTGCCAACTGAACATCGTTGTATGGAGCCAGGCATTGGGAAAAATTGAATCATTGGTGTAAGATAACAGTGAATATGATCCCAAGGACAAACCAAGTTTGGCCCACCCCAGACCCTGGAGGTCTTGCTGCAGGGGCAGAGTCTCAGAAATGGTTTTAATAAGTTCACCGGTATATGGGATTGATTTGACTGGGGAGACAAGGAGGCGGATCCTTGCTTGAAGATGGTGGACATAAGGCCACAAGATCCCAGTATACTGTTGTCAAAAGTGCATGACAGCAGGGTTAAACTGCCAGAAGTATCTTATTCGCTGGATCCAATCTACAACGGTGGGGGCCATAGTGACTATGAGTACTGGTACAGACCATCTGGTGTATGGACTGATGGGCCACCAGGGAAAAGACATTGGGGATGCGGCCAGAAGAAAATCAATAAATATAAATTAATTTGCTTTTTGGGGCAAAATACTATTGCAAAGGAAAAGGAAGAAAATTGACCAACAATTTTCTCAGTGCAATGCAACTGATTATATGGTGGTCAAATGTGGGGACAAGCCAGGATTGGGACCCTCAATTCCGTCCTAACTGGCGAATTATTCAGGAATGGGGCGGATAAGTTCACTGAGAACTGACATCAAAGAATTCAGTGGTAGGCCGAGTTACTGTCAGTTCAACATCAAACATCTGAACTGAGGCTCAGCTGCTTTTCCAATAGTTGGTGCGACGGCGTTTGATCCAGTGAGCAGTGGGATTCCCCCAAGGCCACTCCATGTAGGGGAGGGCCCATTTGGTTGGGAATGGGTTCAGGACACTCAATCCACCCATGCCCAGTTGCTGGGATTTTTTCAGTCAGAAACGTTGCATCAGGCGCAACACCCAATTTGCTGGCAGGGAGCTTTAAACCCTCATCAATGGTGTCCAATGCTGTTACCTGCCCATTGGGGATGATCCCTAACAATTTTGGGAGGGGAGGTAATTTTTTCAATTGTTGTGTTGGTCAAATCAAAACTGTTGGGCATTCCAGCTGATAGATCAGTCTTCATCCCTTTTCAACCATATGAAATCCAAACATTGGGATGATTTCCACTCGAATTTGTTCCAATTGATTTCATTTTAGCAATATTGGTGCAGATTTCACTAATTCCCCATAACAGTTCTGATGAGGTGAGTTTGGGTACTGGGGGAGGGATCCAAAGTGGAAGAGCTATTACCCAGTGCTCATCTACCACATGAACAATATCGCACTGAGTAACGAGGGGTACAGCCATCCTCTTCAGTACCCTCTTGCTCAGGAATGGGATTCTGGCCTAATCGATGCCCAGAGGACATTCCCTGGGACTTACATATACTTCTGCCGCAGTTCCTCCAACTCTATGGCAACTTGCTGGCATTTGTCACATTGTTTTCTGAAGATTTCAACAGCATTATAATTTGGTCTTTCATCTTAATCAAGTCCAAAAACCATTTCATCATATTACCCTCCATGTTATCAATTTTTCCCATAATTTTTCTCCTTGCTTAAGGGATATTGAGTCCAAAGCTGTAATTTAATCCTAATAACACAGCTTAAACTCTTTTAATTTCATCTTGGCTCAAAATTCTTATATCACTAACTAGTAGGTGTAGTTTTGAAATCTCTTCCTTGGATTTTTTATGCTGCTTAATGAGACAATGAATTAATTCATAGATTTTTACAGTAGTCTCCATTCCAACGTACTACTTTTCACTATTTTGGGGGTTTGTACCTCACCAGCCTCAACTTGGCAGTTTCCCCTTTCACTTGATAGTGCGCTACTCATACTTTTAACTCTATATTGAAAGATAACGTCAGCTCAGAAACTTCATGTAGTGAGCGTTGCAAGTTAAAAATCTGCCACTACACAGGTTGGAGGGTTTAGTACTTATCTAATAGAACTTTTTGTATGTTGATAGGAAGCACAAATCTGAGCTGGTAACAGTTCAGGAAAAACTCAAACCTTGATCACTCTCACTATCTAGGCATTTCAAGCCTACAATAAACTAAAACAGTTAATAGTAAAATCTAGTAAGACTAAAAACAAGATAAATCTATTTAGGATATTTTTTCATATATATAGGTCACTTATGGCAAATATAAGCCTACTTATTAGAATCATTGACATTATTCACATGAAGAAGAGATTTACTACTACTCAAAGACCTGCAACATTTGAAATACTATTGGTTGAAACTCAATCAGCTCATTTTCTAAGTAGTGGCGATTAATCCCTTTTGTCTGGTAAACTAAAGTTATTGTGGACCTTCTCCAATAACTCATAGAAGTCCATTTTTTGAATTGATCATAATTGCTAATTTTGCGCCCCAACTTGAGAGCTTAGAAAGTTATCAGCAAAACTTTGAATGATAAAACTATTTTATAGTTTCCTCCTCAAAAGCCTAAAAGTCAATAAAACTAATGGATCATATCAAGGATCATCTCCTAAAAAATCAATAATATTTGAACATGTTGGCAAAATAATAACCTGGTTTATGTAACAACACCTGTACCTAGTACAAGTGAACATCAATTCAGAATCAATGAAAATTATCTATGGCTCCTGACAACACAGCCTATTAACTTCAACCTGGTGAAGTGGAAAAGTATGTGGAAGCTTGTTTATGTAACTCTAAACCATGAGTGATAGATCAAAAACTTCTCAACCCAAGTTACCATAACCTTATGTAAAATGAATGACTGTAACTCTCCTAGACAATATAGTGGATTTTTTCAAACCAATTCTCATCTCTGATTGTCTGTTATCTTGCTCTCCACCATAAGCTGCATTTTTTTGAATTGCATCATGTGGAGTGTCAGAAATTTGCTTTTCCGCGACACTGGGCTCTGCTGGTTGCAGCCCAACTAGTATAAAGACTTGTTGGCCCTTGTAGTTTCACCTTAGGCGATGGGGCCAGCATCATCAGCTGGCCCCTTGGCGTTTCACCTGCGCCATTTGGGAATTCCCCAGTCCAAACCCTGACCCACAAGAATAGATTTAAATTTCTGTAATAGGGAGATTTAACAAAGAGAGATATCTATTGAGATGGAAGCGCCAGGTATTAATATGTACAAAAAGGGCTACTATGCCAATCACTGACCTATCAGCTCATTTCTGGACTTTCAGCAAAATTACTCTCTCCATTGCACTTACACTCTTCCTGGGGTCGGCCCTCCCACCTCGTCCTTCCCAATGACCAAATATTAGTTTCAGCTCATCCTCAGTATTCAGTCGCTGGTAAGCCATATAATTATTAAGTAAATATATTAACTGTGAATTTTCCTTAGTAATTGTGCACTGGACACTGCTTTGGTTGCTTGTGGACTTGGAATAACTCAGCTTCTCGCCGATGACATGTATTGACTCTTCTAGTCAATAAATTGGGAAATATTCTTTTTCAGGGGTATTCGATTATTAATAATGAGGCACTGGAAACATCCTTAGCCACCTCAAACTCAGGATCATTGGTTTCCGCTGACATTACTTAAATAAAAATAAATGGCTCGTCCTTGGATACTAGTTGATAGAAATCTATATACCAATTTGGGCTAGATATTGGCTCTGCTCAAACCCAACTCCCAATCTCAGCGGAATACTTGATTCAGCTCAAGCCAATTGGAGACAACTACCTAGAAAATATCTAACTAACCACAAAATTCAGTCAATAAGCCATTCCGCCAAGATTGTCCTACTTCATCCTAAGTATCAATCAATCATTGGTGAAATCCATCTGGTTAATTTTCTGACATTTCCACCCACTTAATCAGATGGTACTCATCCTACTTTCCATCCTTTGCATATGGGCGGACATCCAGGCCTTGCCCCTCCCCACCACCAACGATTGCCAGAACACAACCTTTGGTTTGGGATCACACCAGAATGCTATTCTCCTCCCCAGATGAACTGGAAGCTCATCCCTGCCACCTCCTCACCAACCTGTCAGCTACTTCGGCACCAACCAGAAGAATACCCCTGTAGTGAGCACCGCTGTCATAAAATCGCTTTTCTTGTGACAGTAGGCTCTGCTGGTTGGCAGGCTAATCAGTATTGAGACTGGTCAGCCCTGGCCATTTCGCCTTAGATGATGGGGCCATCAGCGCTGGCTGACCCCTTGGCGTGTCATCCGCGCTATTTGGGGATCTCCCAGCCTAAACCCCAACCTATAAGAATAAGCATGAGCATAAATAAAAGAGAGATTAGGCAAAGGGAAATATTTATTAAGAGGGAAGCGCCAGGTATTTACATGTACAAAAGGGCTACTGAGCCCATTGCTGAACTATCAGCTCATTGCTGGACCTTTAAGTCAACCACTCTCTCTCCCACTGCGCTACTCTTTTCCTGGCGTCAACCTTCTCTCCTCGTCCTTTCAAATGACCAAATATTGGATTAAGCTCATCCTTAGCATTCAGATGCTTTGAGCCGTGTAATCAAGTATAAATAAATATTGAATGTGGATTCAGCTTAGTAATTGTGCACTGGAAACAGCTTTGTTCAATTGGGTACTTAGAATAACTCAGCTTCTCGCTGATGACATACTTTGACTCTCCTAGTCAATCAATTGAAAAATTGCCTTTTTTGGGCGATATTTGACTAATAAATATGAGGCGTCGGAAACAACCAAGGCCACCTTGGCTTGGGATCATCAGTTTCCACTGAAATTACTTAAGTAAAATTATGGATCATCCTTGGCTACTAGTTGCCAGTAATTTGTATACCAACTTGGGCCAGTGATTGGCTTCGCCAAATCTAACTTACAATCTTGGTGGAATACTTAGATTCCGCTCAACCCAAAATGGGGATCAATTACCTAGAAATTTTTTAAAGCACCACAAGTCTAGTCATGAGCCATTCCGTTAGGATTGGCCATTTCATCCCAAATAACAATTGATCATTGGAGGAATAATCTGGTTGAAACTCCAACAGGCCTACCTCAGATGAACCCCGGGTTTTTTCTGGGACTGAAGTTGGAATTACAAACGCCTATTGTATGAGGACAATGGACCAGGTGGTGATAGTTATTAAGATATAAACTCCTTATAGATAAGACTTCAGTACTGTATTCTCCTGACATTACTTTTACAACGGCTTCCTTCCCTTATCTTCCTGATCACAAGTATTCCCTAACTTATTACAACTGAAATGTATTAAAAAAGCTTGTATATGTTAAACTATCAATGATTTCTAACCAAAAGAGTGTTTTATTTAGTTCTATATTAGAGAGAATTTATAAAGTATGATGTTGCCCACATTTACACCAATGGTACCTCAACTTGCACCTTCACTTAAAGCAGCATTAAGCGGTGCAAGTTTTCAAAGGGTCTAAAATATATTAGGTGTTCTGCTGGAACCCAGATCAGTCCCATGGTCAGTGTCTCAATGACACAATTTCTTCAGGACAGCGTTTCCTCTGATGCACACAACAATAGCTATACTATTGCTTCACTCAAGCAACGGCAGCACATACCAAGGAAGTTTGTACCAATTATTAGTAATTATTCAATTATTAATTGATCAACATTAAAATTAATTTTAACATAGACAAACAAAGCCCCTGATCTCAAGTCAGCAAGTGAATATCATCAAGTTGAACTGCTAGGCTGCAACTCCTAAGTTTCAAATCTAATTAAAGTAATTTTGGTCCTTAATTGCAAATATTTTTGATACAGTATATGATAAATAGACTTAACCTAATTCCAATATTTCTCCCATCAAATCTACCCAACTATTCAGGTCCAGTCAGCCATTCAACACTTCCCTCGCCTTGACTTAATATAAGTGTGTTGGTATTTTCCTTCTTGATCACAATGTCCAATTTTTCACAATCAAAGTATGATTGCTACATTAGTAGCCTCTCTTCTCAGGATAGACGTAACCCCCTAAGACTCAGCTAATTCATGCGGTGCACTATGGCCAACTAATTCGTTCTGATTCACTTTTTCAAGATGAGTCATTTAGTTGTGCTTTGAAGTTTATTAAAGTTTTATCTTCCAGACCTGTCAAAATTTCATCAGCACTCAGCAAAACCTGAGTCAGCCCCATTGGCTTTGTGTTCTCTTAATTTAACATCCCAATGGGTGAACACAATTCTTCTTTGACCGCTTCAATAGTCCTTGTGGCCTCATGGTCAGTCAAAAGATTAAAAATCCTCATTTGGCATCAGACAGTGATCTTCTTCCTGACTTCTTTTTCTCAATGTTTCAAGTATTCACTTCCTCTAGCCTTATTTATTTCCTTCATTCGGGATGTGTAGCTACTTCTAAGTTTTTCTGTCAATTTGATGAATGAACTCATGGAAGCCTCCTTGACCTCTGCACTTGCATCTGAGTCTGGGGTTACTCCATTCAATATGTTTGAATCCACCCAGGCTCTTCTATTTTCTAACTACGTTGCTAGGCTCTGGTGCGCTCCAACAACAGTTCACACTAATTTGAAGATTCCATTGGGCCCCAAATTGTTTTTTAAATCGACATATCCTTCTTATCTACTGCATCTTTGCAAACTTTTGTCAGAAAAGCTTCCTAAAGGTATGTTCTAAGATAGCTCTAATTTCCTGTATGTTCCTTCCAGTTGACAACCCTTTTCACAGAGACCATGCCCAACATGTGTAGAGTCTTAGATGAAGCTCATACACAAATGTTTAAAGCAAAAGTATTTCTTCTCCCTATGTACCTTTGTCTTGAAAAACTACTAAATGATTGTGTCTTTATCTCTGCGGCTTTCTCCTTAGAGTGCAACCTCTCTCGCCTGTTCTAAAACCTTTTTAATGGCTGCTTCAACTGGTTTGATCCCCTCCTTCTATTGTCAAGGCCAGTTCATGGTGCCAAATCTTCTTAGATTTAGCTCATCTCTGACAGGGTTGTTAGAAACCTGCTGCTTGTGCTCGCAGGTACCAATTGTTGGCACGATTTTAACAACGTTGTTTGAATTATAATTTGCCTTCTAATTGGCAAAATTACTATATATAAACTATGAGATAACAAAATATATTTTCCCAAGTAAAAACTTTGATGAAAAAATGATCCTTACTTTATTTCACGCCTCCTAGTATCTGTCAAACTCATAAGCTATTAGTGGGGCAAGCGATAGTCTATACTAAGAAGGGTAAACTCAAAATAAATTAAATGACATTTTAACCTATCAAAACGCTCAAAGTCTCTTCACCTCGTGACAGGGATTAGACTTAGGTGTCAATTTTTAAGACCAGAAGGACATAAATATGAGGTAGCTTTTTAATATATTTCCTCCAATCAGCTACCTGACACATAGCCTTAGTTTGGCCACTTATTAGAGTTCCTCTTAATTGCTAGTTAGTAAAATATTTTGTCATTATATTGGCACCCCTTCAGGTCTATACAATGGGGTTTTGACTTAGGCTTTAGCACCAAATTTGAGTTGGTGCAAGGGTGAACTCCCCTATCATTTAGACTATTTTCACCCAAAACATTCTTCTCTCTTAAGCGAGAAGGCAATTGTTCAATAATACCCCCTCAGAAATGTTGGGGGGAATAGGGGCGTAATAAGCGTCCATGTACTCTGTTTATGATAATACCTGTAGCCAAATACTTTATAGAATACTCATCGCCTTTCCTAAAGGTTACTTTGAAGAGGCAATCCCTAGTTGATCCAAGCTTACCGCTTCTAGGAGTGATACAGGTATAAAAGTACAAAACCATGTCAGACACTTTGAATGAAGGTGGGGAGCCCGGAGATCATTAGCAGCCTGTCTCACTTTCATAACAGTTTTAGCTAAGTTTGTCATAGCTCAGATTGAAGCGGAATGATATGTTGAGCCAATCTTCTCATGTATTTCTCAGGCTCCAACCATAGATGAGAAAACATTAATAGAAAAAGAGCTGGTATCCCTGTTTCCTGCCAATACAGAACACAGAGTGGGGGAATTTTCAGGATCTGGTGATAACTAATCTGGTAGACCATAAGAGCAATGAGTAGGAATTGATCCCAGTGAAATGATCAGAAGAGGCCATTTTTTCGCAGGATTAAGACCAAGGTTCCATTCTCTCTCCATGGTCTCATTGGCAGATGATTTATATGGGGCCAAGAAGAGTTGTTGGGCTCCCATGGAGGTAGCCAGAATCTTGACTACTCTGGAGTTGAAGTTCTTACAATTATCACTTAGTAGTACCTGGGGGCAGCCATGGCGAGTGAAAATGTTCTGATGCAAGAAGGTTGTTGTGGCCTTGGCCGTTTGGGCTGGGAGCTCCACGGCTTCAATTCACTTCTTGAAATGAACAATTCCTATCAGGATATTAGTTCCCACTGGTATTCTATGGTAGGGGACCTACCACGTCGAGGCTGATGGTTTAAAAAAGTTGTTGGGGTAGTTGGTTGATATTGGTACCTAATCTTGAACTGGATTGCTTCTTACATGTGAGGCAGGCTTCCAAAACTTCAACAATGATCTCAATTTTTCCTTGCCAATGATATCGCTCCCTAATCCACTCAGGTGCTTTCTTTGCTCCACCATGTCCTAGGGTATAGTGAGCTTCCAAGATAGCAGGTACACGTTCCAAGGGCTGAAGTTAGGGCAACCACTTTGCCCTCACCTTTTTATAAAACTTCCCGCTCTCTACTTTAGTGAAGCGGGAGTGCCAGGCTAACATTTTTTGGATAGGCTCATCCTCATCATCCTAGTCATCAGGGGTCCTTAAGAGGTCATACAACCTCTCCGCCTCTCTGTTATCCAAAAGCAGGACTAAAAGCCTAGTTAACCCATCAACAATAATGTGGCGGCTCCAGCAAGATGTTCAATATTCATGTCATAATTTTGGAGCTTTGGAACCTGACGCGCTAACTCGCAAGTAGGGTCTTCATGTTCTGTAAACAATTCAAAAAAGCGTGATTTGAAACCACATTGAAGGATTTTCCATACAGGAAAGGGCAGTAGTGCTTCACAGTTAGCAAAACAGCAAGGCACTCCTTTTCCATGACAATGTGGTTGCGTTCCTCGTTCGACAGCATCTTAATATAGTAGGATACACTATAATCTACACCATTTTCATTCAGTTGAGCCAAGATGGCCCCTAACGGCATAGTACAAGCCTTCTGTAACCAAGATGAAAGTTATACCATAATCTGGGTGCTGTAGGATAGGACGTTATTATAGGAGTTGCTCCAGAGTCTCAAAAGCGGCCTTTTGTTCAGCAACACCAATGGAAAATGGTGTTATTTGTCATTAAGCGGACAAGGGGCTCGCTGAGCTGGGAGAACTTGGAGATTAACTGATGGTAATACCCCACATTCCTAGAAAAACCTTATTATCTAGAAGATATTTGGGGGGAGGCAATTTGCTATCTCATCATACTTATCCTGTATAGGTTGAATTCCTTCTTGAGAGATGTTGTTTCTGAGAATATCCAATTTATTATGGAAGAAGGTGCACTTGGAAGGTGTTAACTTGATGTTGGACTCGTGTAAGCGTTGAAACACTTCCTTCAGGTGAGTAAGATGTTTGGTGAAAATCTTAGAGAACACCTGATGTCGTCAATATAGACAATGATGCAGCTTAACTTCAATCATGCAAGATACGATCCATGACGCGTTGGTAAGTTGCAGGCGCGTTGCAAAAACCTTAATGTTATAGGGTGGGTTGGAAGAGACCCTCAGCAAATAAGAGCGCATTTCTCCTAGTCTTAGGGAAAAATGTCCATTTGCCAATAGCCGCTAGCCAAGTCCATCGTGAAAAAGAAGATAGTTCTGAAGAGTTATGCCAGGACGTCGCCGATGAGGGGGATAGGATAGCTATCTTTTTTGTGAGGCTATTTCAATTGCAGTAGTCCATGACTATCCAATGACCTTGATTTTAATTAGCAAGAGGGAGGAAGATGAAGGGCTTTAATATGGAACAACTAACCAGCGTCTAGTAACTTCATAAATTCAGCATTATTTACTGTTCTTCCACCTTTGACTTGCGGTAAAGTTTTGACCAAATGGGACGGGCATCACCCACATCAATGGAGTAGCTCCAGTCCTTCATGTGGCCATAGTTGGTATCCAACTGGGAGATTATGTTTCTATAATCTTTAAATAGGGTATAGGCCTTTTCCAGCTCATTAGGGGGCAGCTCATCCGAGATATGAACATTTGGTAAGGCACAAAACAGGTTATCTGTGTGAAAACCAATATCCAGCATGGAGCCAATGAATCAAATACATTCAATATCCCCCATGAAAGTAATAAGCCTCAGACAATCTCCTGGTGTTTTCTTACAGCAATGTCCTTGCTGGTGAGGTTCCCCAGCAGAATCTTAATAGGTCTCTGGTAGGCTGGGTCTAGTATATTAGGCAATACTCGAGGCTCCAAGGGGCTAACGCCCTCAAAACTTATGATATGCAACAATTAGTGGTGTGAAATTTTAACGCGTGATTTTTGTGTCAACCACTCGTTGTTTACCAGGCTTAATCACCACCACTTCTGAAACATAAAAAAGTAATACTTTCCATGATATCCGCTGAATGACCATTTTTTATATTTTACCAAGAGGTGGTATAATGTAAAGGCAAAGCAGAATATGGTTATTCAACCAGGCATTGATACTTGTTCCTGCTAGGACCTTTATTAGATAAAACTAAGGCAACTTCATAATTAAGTAATGAGATGAAACCTTGCTTAATGTTGATTATTCTATCATACTCAATCATAAACTGTGTACTTATGAGTATATCATAAGTATTGTTGTCCAGGGCCACTGCAGGGGCCAATAACATGAGCTTCCCAATTCAAATGGGGAGTGAAGAGTAAACCCCAATGGCGCGAGAGTTGTTGTGCCCCGCCATTTCAAACCTTTGATTGTACTCCAAGTCAGGGACAGCTTAATCTTTTTTATAACCTTGGAGGTGAATGCATTCACCTGAGAGCCAGTATTCAGGATGGCCATAAACTGGACTTTTGGAATAACCACTTCCACTGTGGCAAGTGTTCCGTCAAAGTTAGGAGACAGAGCTAAGACATCCTTAAGTGGAAGGCGGAGGTTAGTTTTCAAGTAGTCTCTGGGTAGCTCTCCAAGATGGACCTTAGTGTGTGAACCCGATGGAGAGGTCAAATCAAGCTGGCTAGGAGTTGATCAGCATCACTGGCGGTGTCAATAACCGCAGGACATCCTAGAACTTGGATGAGGTACTTTTCCTCAGGTATGGTGGCCTCGTATACTCCTCCAGCGTTCATTTGGTCAGTAGCCTCCACTTCAGCGGGTACTCCTAGTACATAGTAACCAACATCTTCATAACCACCTTCAGATTCATCACCTGGGGTATACTCAACAAATGGCAATAATGTAATTGAAGTAGGGGAGTCAGTCACATGAGGTTGGGTAGCTATTTTCTGACCATACGTCAATCTGACGAGTCCTTCTTTATTTCAGGGTTACTTTAGGCGTATGACTATCAGATTGGCTGGGAGGAGGCACTGCGGCTTTAATGAGCTTTTGTGGGAGCACAGTATAGATGCTTTAAAGGTCTCTGACCTATGTAATGGAGTGATTTCTTTTTTGAGTCACACTGAAGGGGCATATTTTAAAGGGTGGATAGGAACAAGGGGCCTATGAGGGTCACCGTCCACTGCCCTATAGGCAAAAGCTCTTCAATGGGTAGAGCTTGGGGCTTTACCACAGCCTTGTTTGTTGTCGCACAAGCATGAAATCAGCAACATATAACAAAGCCTCTTTTATGTCTCAAACGTCCTTGAAGTTGCGCTTCACTGAGATGATATGCCTGGATAGAGAAGGTCGAGAAGCTAATCTAGTTAACATGGAACGATGGCATCATCAAGGGTTAGCATGCTAGACGTTGACAACCTTAATGCAGAGTTTTAAAACCGCTCATTGAAGGCAGTGATCAGTTCACCTTCATACATACTAAGGCCCATGAAGCCTTTTTCTCCTTAGTTTAGACTCTGCTTAGAACCAAATTAAGCTACAAAAGCCCTCCTTATCCTCTGCCCAGGTAGCAGAGTGTTTATATGAAAGGCCATAATCTCTTGTGCCAGGCGACATAAGCAAAGAAGGATGTGTTTAATTTTCTGGTGGAAAGTCACGCCTTTCATGACAGAATCATAAAAATACACAAAAGAAACAAAGCTACCATCACTGGAGGTAAACTTGTATTTAGAAAAAGGGTTTTAAAGGAATTCTTTTAAAAGTCTTCAAGGCGTGATAGAACGCTGGCTAGTTGCTTTTCAAGTGCAACTATTTTTGGAATATTTTTAAAGGGAAGGGTAGGGAGGGTACTCTCTTGGATGGCCTCTATTTTTAGTTGAGAGATTTGTGGTTACAGGATGCCCATGTAGTGAGCACCACTTTGTTGAATCCCTGCTTCTTGTGCTCAAAGGTGCTGATTGTTGACAGAATTTCAACAATGATTTTATAATTTAATTTTGCTACATAAATTGGTGAACTTAATATATATAAAACTATGAGATAATTTAATATATTTTTCTGAAGTAGCAGCTTGGGTGAGAAAAAACGAATCTTTACTGTTTTACGCTTCTAAAATTTGACAAACTCATAGGCTACTAGTGGGTAGGCGAGAGTTCATATTAAGCAGGGTTAAACTCAGATTAGTTAAATGGCATTTTAACCTATCAAAACGCTCAAAATCCCTTCACATTGTGACAGGGATTAGATTTAGGTGTCAAGTCAAAACTGAAAGGACATAACCATGAGATAGCTTTTTAATATAATTTACTCCAATCAGCTACCTGACACATAGCCTTAGTTTGTCCATTTATTGGAGTTCCTCTTAATTGTTAGTAATAAAAACTTTTTCATCCCCTGGCACTCACTTCAGTTCTATACAAAGGGGTTTGATTTAGGCTTTAGCACAAAATTTGAGTTGGTGCGAGGGTGGACTCACCAGTCATTTTAACTAATTGCTCTCATACTATTCTTTTCTCTTAAGCGAGAAGGAAATTTTATTCCAAGGGTATTGACGTCAGGACATATACAAGGTTTTATTCCCCCCAGCTACTCTTCTTCAGGATACACTCATTCAATCTCACTCTCCTCCCCCTCTCAAAAAAGGAGCTTTTATCTCCAGCGATGATGAAGCTTCCAAAAATATGTATTTTTTATTTAACTGAGGTAAGCTGACTAGGGGATGAACATTATTAAACTAAAAACTAAACTGAAAACGTAACTAATTTTTTCAACCAAAACGCCCATATGAGTGATTAAATGAGTTGCACCAAACAAAAAACAACCAACCAGGTGGGCAGCAGAGACTGCTTATCCCTCCATGGCAGAAGGGGAGGGGGGATTGGGTGGCTCATCTTTGGCATCAGCTATCTCTTTCCATAGTAGGGTTTGTGCCAAGCCAGATAGAAAGGGCATTGGGGCATTGGCAGTATGTGGTTCAATATCTCTGATGATTGGTACTTCCAAGTAATTACCAACCATAAAAATGGCAGTAGTATATTTGGCTAAAAGCTTTTAGCTTTAATGCGGGCGTCTGGTAGTTTAACAAACTTAGAGATATATTTGGGTAATCTTAGCTTTCAGATTCTGTGCTACAGTTACCACGTTCTTAATAGCATCAGTGACATTTTTATGTAGTTGTTTTACATTAATTTTTTTCTTTTAGATTAAGATTATTGGGGATAACAAGGGTGGAATTCCTCCTGCGAGTGCTGCCGTTGATTTTGTGGTGGCTTTGCAGAGGGGACGGCAATCTGGAGTGGCAGCTGCTTCCACTGCAAGCTGGTGATCGCTGTGGAATGGTTTGGCATTTGGCTTTGGGACATATAAACAAGGAGGAAATCCGCATCCCATTTTGCATTACATAACCAGTCGACTTGCAGTAATGGTTCTTCAATGATATTACCTGATTTGTCAATTTTATCCAAAACTCCCATGGGTTCTGGCATAATTGATTTGGGGAATCAGCGTATGGTTGATAATTTGGTTGATTCATTGGAGGTTGCATGGGAATGAACTGGGGTCCAATCCTGCGCTTGGTTGGAAGAATCATGTGTGGCACTGGGGCAAGGTGATGTGTGATTGGCAGCTGCAGGTGCAGTTGCAGAAACAGGCTTTGGGGGAGGGGAGTGGTAGGATTGTACCCCATGTCAGAATTGGCGTGGGGTGGGTGGCGGATTGGTGGCCATCAGACGAACTATCAGTGCCGTCAGATGCTGCTAGATATGGGCACTTGCATTTCAAGTGCTCTAACTCAAAACAGGATGGAAAATCGTTTGTCCGCCCTTGACGTAGGCCCAGAATGGTTTGTTGGGGGCAGAGGGGATAGCGGCATGAGGGGGAATCAATGCGGAAAATTTGTTTGTTTCAGGGCTGATTGTGACATACACCTGAGGCCCAGCGAGGCGTGTGGCCCCATTTGAGATCACATTTTTGCAGGATAATGTTGGAGCCATATGCTTCCAAACCTTCCATCAGCTTCTGGTGGAGCACCTCAGGGGAAGATGGGTAGGCAAACCTATGAACTGAAACACCAAAGTGGTGTACAGGAGCTAGGTCTCAGTTGTTGGGAGAGGAGTATCCTGGAAGATCAGGGGCACTGTTGCCATAGTGGTGGCATTAGATTCACAGGTGAAGCCGATATCAAAATACCCCTTATAGGGGTGGAAGTCAATAAAACAGGAGGGACGCATCACCACCTGAGCCATTTTAATAATGGCTTGGTCGTTGTATGGGAAGAATTTTTATATTCAACCCTAAGGCCAAATTGCATGTTGCTCTGGGGGAGCACCAGGGAGTAGTGGGGCACAGCTTGGGTTCAAGCGAGGTGGTCTTAAAGATCATTGGGAGGAATGAATCATCCCAGGGATTTGGTGTGACTGGGCAAGCCAGTCTGACATGTTTCCTGTCAGATGGAAAGTGGCAGGGGGGTTTGTCACTGCCCCACACTGGAGCAGTCAGTGAGGAATCCAATGACATTGGAGTGAAATTACGGCGGGCGATTAAGTTTTTACTTTTATAAACTGTATAAATTTCTCAGAAATTTACACCAAGCGGAAAGAGAGCCTCCAAAAATATGTATTAATCTTGCTTATTTCTTAATTTATTTTCAAGTTTACAACTCTTTTCTATAATTAATATTTTGATCCATTTTATTTACTTCTTTTTCTACTTTTTATTGTAAATTTTTATTTTTTTTTTCTTTTTACTCCTTATGGTATGGATGAAGGAACTTAACATGGAATTGATTCACAACCCAACAGCCTTGATCCTTAATGGTGTATACGTCTTCAGAAGATCTACTAATACAATGAACAGACCTTTTCAAAGCAAGGCCAAATTGTGCGCACAGCATGTGGTATGAGTGTCACAATATACTAACAAGTCTCCTTCTTGGAATTTGTAGTCACCAGCTTGAGTAGAGAAATTATAACACTTCTGACTTGTTTTCAGCTAATCACGTTTTGATAAGCCTCAGATTGCAACTTGATTAAGGTTTTCTCCAGATGTTTAACATTGTTAGTAGGGCTAACTGCCTCAATTGAATTAAGTGAAAATTTAATGATGGAGATAGAGCTAACTTTCTATCTTATATAAATCAAAACTAATAGTTTTCCAAGCTGCTATGATGTCCGATGTTGTACACAAGCACTGTAACGCTAATAAAGGTAGCCAATTGTGAAGGTGCAGCAGCTTCATTTTTGTGCAGTATAATGACTAGGTGCCATTCATTCGTTCTACCATACCATTGGTCTCCAGATGGTAAGCTGTTGACAACACTCCCTTAATGGAAATCAACTCATCAAGCTTTGCATCATCTGTTAAGTAAAATTGTTCCGTTATTTGTCAGGATCTTATGAGAACTTCTGTGCTTGTAGAAAACACAGTCCATGATGAACGTGGCAATTTTCAAGGCCTGACATCTTGTATTCCTTTTACTTCCACTTATTTCATTAGATAGTCAATAGAAATAATGATTTATCTGATTCCTAGCCTACTCATGGACAAGGGGCCAACAACATCAAATGATATGGTATGCCAGGTCCAGTTGGGTTTGATTAAATTGGTGTTTCAAATCTGACCTCAAGATATTGGTGATTTGACAGGAATGTCGTTTTTTATTACATTTTTGATATTTAATTTCATGTAATCCCAATAGTAGTCATATCAAATTAATTCCAGTGTACTGGTCAATCCTCCATGCCCAATGGCCTTGTGCACCTGAGTAATAATATCCATCAATTCAAAAAGTTTTGGGAAATTCTTTGCTGTCCATATGCTTAAGTTTGTATAAGACTCCATTCCTTTATTTAGTGTCCATCAATGCTCTCTCAATCTCCTCTCTTTACTTCAGATGGCTCATCATCATACTTCCAACTAATCATTTTTTCATAGATCTCATTGGTCAAGCTTCTCAGAATTCCCACAATTTGAAGTTTCAAGAATCAATCCAAGTTTTGATGGGCCGTTCCAGCTCTATGAATAATTTTTTAGTCATACGCCTTTAATTGCAGATTCCAGCGACTAGACATCCCTCAGGCTTCTATAGGTTGTGGAGCTAGTATAATGAGCTTTGAACTATCACTACTTGAAACATAGTTCCATGAGTGTAACCCAAAATTGTTTACAAGCATTGATCACAGCCAAACACTCTTTTTAGTCACTTAATGATTATGCTCATGCTTATTCACCGTCCTGCTGCAATAAGCGACTGGATGCTCCTCCCATCGTCCACAATATGGGATAACACTCCCTAATCGCAGTCATTGAGGCATCACTTTGTACAATGAATTTCTTGCTGAAATCTGGATAATGGAGGAAAGGTGCTGTGCTCAAAGCGGTCTTCAATGCCTCAAAGGCCTGCTGACATTCGCTTCTAAGCAAAAAATGAACATCTTCTTGCAGCAAATAGACTAGGGGCTCGGAAATCATCACAAACCCTTCAATTAACATTTGATAGTATCTTAATATACCTAAGAATATTTGAACATCTCTCATACTCATCAAAAAATGCATGTTGTTTATTGCATCCACTTTTTGAGGTTGAGGCCATAAGAATTTGTGACCAATAACAAATCTGAGATATTATGATTGTTCTTTTAAAGAATTAATAATTTTGGGCTTTATCTTCAGATTGGCTCTCAACATTTGTTTAAACACTTGTTCAAGGTGCTCCAGATGTTAGGAAAACGTCAGCAAGAAGGCATTGATATTATCCAGGTACACCAGTACATAGGATAATTTAAACTCCCCCAGAAATGGTATCCATTGCACGCTGAAAGGTCACCAGCGCATTGCACAGCCCCTGTGGCATGCGCATTGGTTAAAATAGCCCTTATATTGCAATAATTGCGCACTTCTCCTGTTTCTCTTTAGGCAATTTTATTTGCCAATATCTGGAGATAGGATCTATCATGTTAAAGTGATTATCCCCTCCCAGAAGGTTCAAAGCATCATCAATTCTAAGCAACAGGCACAAATCCTTCTTTTTCAAGGCTTTGAGGTGAAAAAAATTGATTACAACTCGATTGCTGCATTTTTTTACAAAATTAGAACTGGACTGGCCCATGGGCTTTTTTGAGGGCATTATCATTCCGCTTTTCAGAACTTTGTCTAACTTTTCCAAATACTTTATTACTATCTTGGAAACGCAAAATTGGCCTCATCTTAATAGGCGAATAATCTCTAGTAATAAAAAAGTTATACTCATTTTTGCACAACCTATTTCATGGTCAACTTTAGCAAAAATTTCAGATTATTATAAAAAACCAGGCTTCATCCTTATGTTTCTCCAGCAAGCCAGTAAACTTGTTTCAGGGAATTACAGCATGCACCCCAATGCCCTCAGTAGGTAATAAGAACTCAGATAAACTGCTGAATTTGATAGCTGATTTTAACTTGTCCTTTGCGACCAGGTGTACAAAAGCGACCACTTGGTATTTTTTGATTTTGATATCGCAACTGGTCATATTTTCTAATAGGAAATCAATTTCCTCATGACCTGATGTAAGTATCCCAGGCGCTAAACTGGGTTCCACTAAAAACAATCCCAAAGAGATATAATGCCTGTATAATTCTTCTTAAGTGTCCAGCATAGTTCCAGTACTAATAAACAGTTGTCAACCTGGAGCTATTGTTGCATCCTTGTTCACTATAAGCAGTATTCCTCATTTTTTATTTATGACAGTTGGCATTAGTCAGCTTTTATTCCCCACTGAACTATCTGATTGGCAATATCCAACCACATAGGATATATTAGAAAGTTTCAGAAACAGCTGAGTGAGCTTCATAATAGCATGACATCAGTAAATTGGGAGAGTTTTCCCAAATTTCTCAAGGTGTTCTCTTTAAAATCTCCCTAAATTTATAGATCTTTAGAAAACTAGTTCCAAACAATATATTGTAATTGGTATTAGGAGAACTATCATAGGTTCTGCTACTACCAGTGCACTGAATTGCACTGGCCAGGCACTGTAAGTTACTTCGCTCTTAGAGCTATTGAGGCCCGCTGTCCATATTCTTGATGGTGGTCAATATTGGGAGAATTTTCAACTTCTTGACCATCTTAGTGGCGACAAAATTCATGGGCGCTTCACTATCAATAATAGCTACAACTTTGATTTTGTTAACAAAATTTCAACGTTAGTGCACTTGGAGTAAGATGAATCAACAAATTTTCTAAGTGGATATGAGCAAAATCCAAAAAATTAAAGATGTTTACTTCAAGTACATCTGATTCTAGGACACTCATTGATGAATGTGTCAATAGTCATAACTATGTTCACCCCCTTCAATCTTTAAGTATATGCTGTACTACTTGGCTTTTCAATTGGAATATTCTCAACTATTTGCTGCATATGACTCAGCAATTACTTCAGAAGCTTCAGGTATAGCAAACTTCCTCTGAAAGGTGGTCACCACATTTACGTTTGTAGAGTCTTCATTAGGTTCCATATAGGGTTAATGACATTGGTAATCAAGGCTTCATTGCTGGCATACTTTTTTTGATCATTTGGGACTGGTGTTTCTGGCACAATAGAACTTCCCGCTTCTACTTTGCTTGCTCTTTTCCCTCCTTCTATGAGTTATCTAAGAGGACTACACTTGTGCTACGTTGATGGCATCAGGAGGCATAGCGCCTTTTTGATTGCAATTGTAGCAAGTAATTTCACTTGTTAGATGTAGTGCCTACGTGTTTTTGGTTTGCTCAGTCTTAACAGGCGGATCACTACCAGTATTCTTGTTGTTTTTAAATGGTTTTCCTGCACATTATGCAGATCCTGATCTGTATCCAGTATTGAAAAGGGCCATAGTTTTGGGAGCATCTTCCTAGATAATTGACCAATTTTGCCAAAGCAAGGTTTTTCATGAAGACAGGCAATAAAGTGTTCTTCAAATTTTGGTAGGGTTGTACTGCATATTATAATGCAATTTTTGCATCAAAATCAATCATGCCCTTCAAGCCTAGCTAGAAATTGAGCTTTGTGATAGAATCAATCCGCAAATTTATCAACTGTTTAATATTTCTTAAAGCTAATATTCATTGATTTGAGATTCTAGTCAACATTTGTTCTGGACCTCCAAATTTATAAAGAGCGGCCTCTTTAACTTCAGCATAGGTTAGTTTTTATCCAGGCGCGGCATAATTAGTTTGATACTCCATTCAACCAGGTAGTAGGTAATAATAGCTGCTTTGTTGTGATCACGGCCCCATACATGGGCAATTCAAATCATTTTATGAAAGTAAACACGCTCCTGTTCTTTAAAAATCAGTTAGTCTTTAAGGTTTATATACTATTCTCTTGCTCATGGTAATCATGATTACTTCTTTGATGGCTTGAACCAGGTGTCTCAGGGCGCTGAGGCGCTGCATTACGGATAGAGGAAATTGGGTTGCCCAAAGCAACCATATTGGTAGGAATCTGTTGAAGTGGCCAGCTTCAGTTTCAGTATCTATTTCTGAGGCTTCATCCTCAAAGGCGTTGAGATGTATGTCCAGTATAATCATTCATGGCACACTGTCATTGACCATCATCCAAAGCTCTGCTTTGGCAAACAAAATACATTTTATCCATCTGATATAGTTTTAAATTTTAATTTTGATTTTGTGATCCCCTCATCTAGGCTAATTGTTTTTAATAGCAGGATGGGAGTTATTTGATCCTTTTCCTTTTTCTGAAATTGTTCACTTTGCCATGGAGAGTATTGTTTGACTCAATGATAGAACTAAAATTTATATTGAGATTATCAATCTGGTAATTTAATAATTGATAAAGCTTTGAATTTTGTTTTATTCTACGCCCATTGGCTCTTAATTTTCATGCGCCAGTAGTTGATTTTCTCTCTGTAACCATCCTTCATCTGCAAAATTTGGGCTCTCAATCATTGATACTGATAATGGAATTCATTGTTGTTGTTAAGTTGTGCCTTCTCGCCTTGATGGCTAAATATCATGAATTCTGAAGCACTGATGGAAGTCTGGGTTATACTTTTGACCTAAGCTTCATTGAATCCTCTTTCACTATGAAAGTTTCAAAGATAGACGCAATCTGTCATTTAGCTCTTGTGCTAATTCCACTACTCAATCATTATTTTAAGAGCATGTCTGTAACGCTTCAGTACCATAGAGGTGGGGGGCAAGGGCCCAGCCCACTGCTAAGGAACCCTCCTATGAATAAAAGCTAAACAAAGCACCAACCAGTAGGATGGAGTACATAAGGACCCAAGCAAGGACGACATGCAATTAATTATTTTGAACCTCTTGGAGGTCGGCAAACAGGACTAAATAAATGCACATAAGCAAAATAAAATGAACAGGGCTTTATCAAACCAGACGATTAACAAGGAAATTTGGTCTCAAGAAAACATAATTAAGCAATGGGCGGGGAGTCATCAATCTGTGAGGATGGTGCTAAGACCAAACGAACCAATAAATGCACATTACCATCTGACATGGTACTGTAACTCAAGATAGTCCAAACTCAAGTAATTTGATTGTAACTGGATCCTACCCAATCTGGTAATATTGTAGATGGAACGGGTTTTAAAAACTTCATTTCCCAAGCAACCAAATTAAACCATCTTTGCTGGTAATATTGCTGGTGCATTATGACTCACTTGCTGTAATGCAGAGCTGAGCATCATGCATCCCCAGGACCAACTTGGAAATATCTTGCCTATACTTAGCGTTGTTCCAGGATATTTTTTAAATCAGGAAGGCCTTGCAACTTAAACTTTTTGGCCTCTTGACATCCAGATTTGTCTTTGCAATTGGTGCTCTTAATTATGTCATTAATCCATGACACATTAGCCCAAGCGGCTAAGTTATAATTTGCTTTCAGCTAGAGTGGACCTTGGCAAAGTTAGTTTTCAATAGCTAATTCCATATTTATCTGATTGGCTTGTGTTGTATGAAAAATTGAACAACTCTGTGATGGCTGAGCGATGTCAGGAAATGATCATTTGCAAATTTTCTGGAGGTAGAGTGGACAAATCTATAATGTATTGGTCGGTGTTTTCTAACCCAATTAAATTGTTTTGGATTTGAGCTGCACTCAATTGGTGGTGAGCTAGATATCTTGTACAGGGCATATTTTACTGTCATTGATGATAGAAGGATTGCTTCTGTTGTCTGCGAGGCCTTGTCTCACTTGTAACCTCTCTTAACAGTCAATTTTATAGACGTTCAAGCTCCTCATGTGAATGAGTCTATCATGATATATGATTATGTCTAGATTGTTCCAGTTAATCTAGGACAAAGTCATCTTGGTTTTCCTGATAGGCCCAGTAATTGTTCTAATATATGGCTGGTGTTGTTCCCCTGATTGGTATGTTCATTATCTGTGATCCCAGCCATGAGCGCCACTATTGAAGTTTTGGCCTACTTCAGACGGTTTGGTTCTTCTTCTGGGATTAAAGTTAGAGTTACAAACACCTATTGTATGAGGGCAATAGACCAGATGATGATAGTCATTAAATATAAGCTCTTTGGAGATAATACTTTGAGATTGTATTCTCCTGTCACTTACTCGTACAACGGCTTCCTGCCCTTATCTTCCTGATCACAAGTATTTCCTTGACTTAATACAACTGAAAAGTAGTAAATAAAAAGCTTTTATATGTTAAGCTATAAAATAACTATTGAAATAAAAGATTGTTTTTATTTTAGTTTAATATTAGATAGAATTTATAAAGTATAGTGTTACCTAAATCTACACCCATGCACCCTTACTTGCACCTCCACTTAACCAGAAGTTTCTGGTGCAAGTTTTCAGAAGGTCTACAATACATTAAGTGTCCTGGTGGAACCCAGCTCAGCCCCATGGTCAGTGTTAAATGACACAAATACTTCAGGACAGCTTTTCCTTCAATGCGTCTAACAATAGCTAGACCATCATCCTTTTGAGCAACAGCAGCACATACCATGGCAGTTTATACCAAAAACTAGTAATTAATTCAATTGTAACTTGTTTGACATTAAAAAAACTTGACTTTGGCAAGCAAAGCCCCTGAACCTGGGTCATCAAATAAGATTATGTGGTACTTCTAGGCCGCAAATTCTAAGTTTTGTATGTACTTATAATACTTTTGGTCCTTAGTCGTTGATATGTTTGACACAAGATATAATAGTATAAAATTAAGCTAAAAATTTTTTCTTCTGTCAAATCTAACTATTTAGTTCAAGTTAATCATTAAACACACCATACTCCACAGATGCCCCCACGCCCTTGCATTCTGTCTTAGTCAGAGTCAGACATGGCATAGGTATAAGTATAAGTATCAAACCACCTTCCTGTCCTTACCCCCTTCTCCATGGTCTGTTAGCAAGAAGCTGCTTTCCCACCTGGTTGGTGCGTTTTATCTGGGTTTGTTTTAAATGCTCTATGGGTGCTTCATTTTTATTAGTTTTTTATTTTGCTCTTTGAGCACTTAGTATGTCTATCCCTTGGTCAGCTTACCTTGAACGAACAGCCATATTTAAGCTGAGATTAGAAAAATGGATTATTATTAAATATATATATATGAAAAATTAAGTAACATGATAATACTATTTCTATAACTTTACTATATTACACTAGTGCATTTCAATTTGATCAACACCACTTTTAGCAAATTTTATTTGGAGTAGTTTGCACACTCTGATTTGCCATGACACTGATCCTCTGAGGTCCTTGCCCCAAACGCCTGTTGCTTCCTTGTGGGTAAGAAGCAAAATTCCTTTGGGTATTTTTACCTGGTGGGCAAATGCTTGCAGCCTTGTTCAGCCAGTTCATCTAATTCTTTGAGTCATTCAATTACCCTTAGAGATCTTACAATGTACCTAATTCAGTTTCATCTGACTCATTCCCACCCTAATGCCCTCACACACTTTAGCGTCTGCTTCTTCCTTTTCATCGACTATGGGAACTTGTTCTTGTATGTCAACAAGGCAATAATTGCCTCTGCCACTTTTGCACCAGCAGAGCTTATTGAATTTTGCTTTTTGAGTACTAATTTAAATTTGGGACTTCCTCTGAGAAGAATGTGGCAGCAGCAGTGACTCATCTATATATAAAAACATCCCCGTTCCCAACACTTATACATGCCTCACTACTAATAACACAATATTGGTACCTTTTGCAAACTTACCTTTGCATCTACCATCACAGCTTTTGTATAATTTGATGATGTAAGTGCTTTCAGCATAGGTCTCTATTCCCATCCTCCACTTTAATATACCTACCAGTGCAGAGGGCCTTGCTGTCCCTTTCACCACTGCTACCCTCAACCCCCACCACTCCCATAGCCCAGCAGATCAACTCACATGCGCACTTTGCTGTGGCGCTGTATCATTTCATTTAGGTTAGGGTCAACAAAGGTCAACATTTTTGTCCCATCTGTTCTTCCTTGTACCATAACAAAAAAACTGCTCTAATACCACTGACACTATCTTGACCTACATCTCTGAGGCTGTGCTGGCTGTTTCTAAATGATAACTTTTGTGCCCATCATCCCAGAACACTCAATCACTGGTACAGCGCAAAGTTACTGCTCCACTCAAAACTTCAGCCACCCTCACCTTCCCACACCTGCACCAACTAATCAAGTGCAGGCTTAGATTAACGTTACCACCCAAGCTCCATTCCACTTGCTCACCCATATCCAATTTCTCACCAGTGCTTCATTATAATTAACCAGAATCTATGGGACCTATTAAATAAGGTTGATGCATTGGGTTAAATTGTTCCAATTTCTCCAATGAATTTGACTCAACTCATTTTTTAACTCTGACTTTGATGCTTAGCCCAACCTCAAACAGTATATTTTAAAGACAAATGCCAAATCATTCCTTAGTGACCATTAGCTCAATGTAGCGGCAGCTTTCTCACCTAAATACTTTCTTCTCCATGACAAAAACCTTCAATTAGTTGGCATGATGGCATCTGGTTTTCTCAAGGTCAAATTCTCCCCTGAACTTCCTGACATCATTAGAACTGAAATAACACAGTTACTCAAAATGGCCTATGATGCTGTAGCTCAAGTTTGGAACCTATACTTGCTCACTTAAAGTTTTAATATTACCCCTGAATATGCTGCAAGAAAAGATTATCTGCCTTATGTCCATATGATTTCTGAGAACCACCTTACAGATTATTTTGAGGCCACCAGCATGGCTCAAATTGCTCAGTAAACCTCTTTTTGACCATATTGCACCTCACTCTGCAGATACCCCCACACCTTTGCTTTCTGCCTTAGTTTTAGTCAGATGTGGCATAGATTTAGGTACCAAATCCCCTTCTAGTCCCCGCTCCCCTCTGCCATAGTTTGTTAGCGGTTAGCAACTTTCACAGCTGGTTGGTGTGTTTTTATTTAGTCATGTTACAAAACGCTCTATAGGCGCTTTGATTTGGTAGGTTGTTTAATATTTAATTTTGCTCTATAAGCATTTGGTATGTCTATCCCCGGTTGGCCTACCAAAAACAAACTATATTTACTAGGTCTAATACACAGTACTTGTGAAATTATATTAATCAGTACCTTCATAAAACAAAAACTAATCAATTATATAGTAAAAGATGTATTACATCTTTCCTATAGATTACCAACTTAAACCTGGTCACTAAAATGAAAAATATTTAGCAGTAGCTGCATATAAACTCTATTAATTCATATAACAAAAATAAATATATAAATTTTAGATTATAAAAATCTCCATTTCTGCTCAGCATAACATTCCAAGAAAATTATAAAAAAAAACAAAGAAAATAAATTTTGATCGCCCACCATAGTTTCACTCTGATGTCCTCAGGTTCTCCACCAGCTGCTCCAGTGTGGGGCAGTGGTGAAACTCCCCCCACCATTTTCCATCCAGTGAGAAAATGCACTTGGACTGACTCGCCCAGTTATACCAAATCACTTGGACGATTCTCCCTACCAAGGATCTCAATGCCCACCTCACTTGTCCTCAAGTGATACCTCGTTGCCCCATGGTGCTCCCCTGGATCAAAATGCATTTTTGCCTTTGGGTCAATTAATGGAAATTTTTCCCTAACATGACCAAGCCATTATCAAAATGGCTCAGGCGGTAATGACTACCGCCAATTTTATTGATTTCCACCTTTAAAAGGGGTATTTTGACCTCGGCTTAACCTGTAGAGCCAATGCCACCACTGTGGCAACTGTGCCCCTGGTATTCCAGGGCACCCCTCTCCCCACAACTCAGACCTGGATCCCAGCAAATACCGCTTTAATGATTCAATTCGCTAGTTTGCCCACCCACCTCCCCCTGAAGTGCTCCACCAGGAGCTGATGGATTGTTTGGAGGCCTATGGCTCTAACCTCATCTTACAATTTGTGGTCCCAAATGGGGCCACATGACTCGCTGGGCCTCATGCGTATGCCACAATCAGCCATGAATTCAGAAAAATCACCATTTCAATTCCCCTAACGCCATCATACCTTCTGCCCCTGACCATCAATTCTGGGCCCATGTCAAGAGTGGGTGGATGATCTGTCCATCTTGTTTCAAGTTGGACCAAACAAAATGCAAGTGCCCCTCCTTAGTTACTTCTGACAGCTCTGATTTTATGTCCTCTGACTTCCAATTTGCTGACCACCCCATGCCAATTCAGGTATGGGATACAATCCTACTTCTCCCTACCCCAAAGCCTGTTGCTGAAGCTGCACCTGCAGCCACCAATCAGCCTTCACCTCACATCAGTGCCACGCATGATTCCTCCAATCAAGAACTGGCTTGGACCCAGTTCAATCCCATGCTTCCTCCAACAAATCAATCAAATTTCGACCATATGCCAAATCCTCAATTCAATTCAACCAGAACACATGGGAGTTATTGGCTGAAATTGACAAATCAGGTAATCTCATTTAAGATCATCTCTGCAAATTGAGTGACTTATTAATGCAGAATGGGACACAAAATACCCCCCTCATTTATATGACCCACAGCCAAATGCCAAATCATTTTTCAGTGACCACCAGCTTGCAGTTGAAGCAGCTGCCATGTCAGATTGTTGTCTCCTCTACAAAGCTGTCACCAAATCAGTGGTAATGCAAACAGGAGGTATTCTTCTCCTGTTATCACAACAATTTTCACCCCAAGAAGTATAATTACAGTGAATAGTTACATAAAAATGTCAATGACACTATCCAGAATGTGGTAACTGTAGCAGAGGATCCTAAAGACAATATTATCTGAACCAGTATTGCCACATTCACTAAACTCCCAGACACCCACATTAAAGCCAAAAAAAGCTTTAGCTATATGTTATAAAATCGGTAGTATCAATAGATATGCTGGCAGATTTTGCACAGGGTTTGACCCACTGAGCAATCAGGACCAACGATATGATGATCGTTGAATGCAAAACAATAGAATAAACTTTATAAATAAATACAGAGTACTTGCTCCCAAAACCTTTTTTATTTTTTATAATTAATACTGCGGATTCTTTTCTATTTCGCTTACCCTAAACTCACTTAACAACAACAACCTCATAATCGTTCATCTCACCTATATTACACCAGCTTGGATGATACCACTCTCATAGCTTGGACTATTCAGTTCCACCAATTCTCCTTGTTTTGGCTGTTTAATCTCTAATTCGCTATCGCCCTAATTGTAGGCAATTTAATTTGTATTTGTCATATGTTGACATCGCCTTATTTAGAGGCGAACCAATAATAAAACCGTTATATCCAATAAAACCCATTAATCCCAATATTGCCTCATCTTGAGACACTCAAATACTCATATCTGATATTATTTTTGTCAGATTCTGACCTAGCTGTCCCACAATAATTGTCCAGTCATATCAGAGTCGTGACATTACCCCCTCCTTGACTGGACGATGAGGCTCCTATTGCTTGTATGGTTGGAGGAACTTTGTGTGTACTTGTTTAATGATCAGACCACTTGTGGGATCCTTGATGGTATATGCATCAACCCCAGTTTTCTCTATAACTTAGAATGGACCAGTCCAAATACTGGCCAGCTTGTGTTTCCACCCAAATCAATGTTGGTCATGAAAGATCCATATTGCCGTCCTTGAATGTCATTAGCCCACTATGACATACCTGATCGGTGGCTGATTCTAATCTTCTTGGCTAAACTGAAGGAATATGCTTCGGTTTGCAGTCTGATCAGAATGTTTACAAGGTTTATCAAGTAGTAGTATGGTTCCATTCCACCGGTGTCTTCTACACACAAATAAAGTAACGCCAGAAGGGCTGGGTGTGGCTGTATAGTAGTTGGAAGGGACTCTTCCCCATGGGGAAATAATAACTAATGTTATAGGCAAACATGGCAGTGGAAAGAAGAGAACTCCAATCAGAATGGCAATCTGTTACTAATTTTCATAGTATGTTCACCAAAGTTCTATTCACCCATTCAACCATTCCATTAGACTCTGGGTGGTATGGGATCATAAA